>APFE031011932.1:45138-55982 GCA_000404065.3 Pinus taeda | reverse complement strand
CTCTAGCTGGAGACTCATTCCTTTAAGCGTTGAGTTCATGCTATCCAGATCTAGTCTGTTAAGCTAATTTTGGATTTGATTCACCGTTTCTTCCAGTTTGTCCATCCTTTCATTGGCCATCGCTTGAGCTCTAGTTGCTACCATACACCGACCTGATGAAAAATTGGGACCGCCAAAAAAACAAATTTTCCCAATTAATTGAATGGTACCACCATGCTCAGCTCGTCGTCCTGATTTTAATGGGCTATATCACCAATAAGCGTCCCGGAACATCTCAGATTTTTTTTTTTTTTTACTCCTAACGGAGTTTTACTCCTTCTTGATCAATATTGCAGTCGCCAAATCCTCAAAATGTCAATGAGGCCAAAAGCCCTGTGACAATTATACCCTGGTATAGGAACCCTGCGCAACGCTTCTGGTTTGGTGGATCTGAGAGATCTGAATGGCATCTCGGGTAGCGCTGGACGGCTGAACTGACTACTTCTGCAGATCTGATGAATCTAATAGATCGGAACTGGCTTGTTGGGACCGATGTCTGCTGCTGCTGCACTCCTTTGCTCAAGCGAATCTGGAAGAGATGATGATTAAAAAAGGAACTAGGGTCTTGAGGAGTGTCAGGTGCTACAGATCGCAATATACATAAGGGTCTGGCAGTAGTACTCAACCCAATGTTTCAGGGCTCTAAAAGGAGGGTTGACCGTACCCTTAGCCGTACCACTCGACTACCCTATCGTACGGGCGAGTAATCTCTCCGAGTGCTGTTCTCGGTGTACTGTAGCCGCAAGACGGCCGACGGTTTATCTATGGCGAGGTTTTCAGGGAGCCTATGGGGCTTCCGATATACCCAAAGGGTACGTGGAAGACAGTCCGTGCGCGGTTCTGTCTAATGCGCTACTACTCGAAGGGGTACCCACATCGGTTACAAGGGAGTCCAACAGACATGACCACCTCTTGTATTTCCTGCGTGCATGCCTCCCCAAATCTGCAGATTTATGTGCTCAACGACAGATCCCGTGGTTTAAAGACGCTGGAACACGTCTCGAGCCCAAAAAGAAAAAATTTCTACGAAATGGAGACCCCACCGGCCCTGGAAAGTGCTCTGATACCACTTGTTATGCTCTTAACCTGCAAATGATACCCAAATACAGAATATGCAAAGAAAAGAGACCCAGAACACAGAATATGCAAAGAAAAGATACCTTGAACACATAATAACAATGATTTTATTATTCAAAGAGTAATGTTCACTTGCCTCTTCGAGGGGGAAACCTCTAATAGAGCAGAGCTCGATTATAAAATAAGACACAATACTCCTCGCAGGGAGTTTCTATCCTTTATATATGACTCATATATGCAATACCACGGGCCAATACCACGGTATTACTAATACCATTTATCTAATACTACGGCCCATTTGCCACTAACTGTGGTTCCGTTATTAATTGCGGATTAACCACTTACAATTATTAATATGGGCTTTATTGACTCTTGACTAGGATGTGGTCCCATTACATAGATAAGGGGGTTAGGGTGGGACGCTAACATAGGTACTCACTTCCCCTCGCTGCAACTCAGATCACTTGCTCGAATTTTCTCAACAAACCCTGCTCTAGAAAATCGAATTGACAAATCAATCTTGGTGTGTCTCCAAATGACCCTCAAGCCTCTTCTTATACTTTTCTTGTTGAGTCTTCAACAACCAAGATTAAGTCCCTAATCAATGACTAAGATTAGATTTGGCTTGACCCATGTCATTTAGAACATTCTCACCCAGATTTATATTAATACCCATTAATATTTTAATTTTCCTAAGTTTAGACATAAGAACTCCATTAAAAATATTAATTATTTTAATATCTCTCTAATTGTTTGGAATTTCCCCAAACCATTTTTGGGTCTTGGAGATCTCATGTGCTTTAGCCTTTCCACCTATTTTCCTAGCTAGAGCACATCCAATGCCATAAATCAAAACTCTCTCTTAGTGAGGAATGTGCTGTAGTAATTCTCCACCACTGAACATCACGCTTATCCTCCAACACCGGTACTTGTGCTGACGCTGGGCCTACTACCCTACATCCACTGCATTGTTGCCTCTTATACTATTGCCCATGGCTCTGCCACTGCCACTGCTACATCTATACTGCAGCTCCCTCTCAACATGCTACCCATAACACTACCATTGCTAACTGTTGCACTGCAACTTAGTTACCGAAAATTAAGTAACTGATCTACCCAAATACTGACATCCTTGTCAGTTTAGAAGCCTCCTGATGCTGAAGCTACCTCTGCTGTTATCTGGTGCTCTCTCTGCTACCTCTGCATTGCTGCAAATACGTTTGTGCCTCTCGCACTGCTGCAACCACCTTTGTGGCTCTCTGCATTGCTGCAACCATATGTATTCCTCTCACATTGCTGTAACACCCACTGCGCTGCCATAGATCGCTATACTCTAGCACTGCGTTGTCGCTCCATTGCATCTTGCTTCTACCGACATCCGTCATCCTGCCATTAGCATTCGGGGCTCCTATAGCTGGATATGATCCAAGAGTTTGGGTACCTCAAGGATCCTACCCCTACATCTTTTGTGGTCCTCTTGACTACAGATCGATGTCACCCAACCTCTTCTTTAGAGGTGCATGAGCACTCATGGCACAATCGTCATCCGTCTCGACTTCTTTCTCCACCTTAGCTGGAGTTGTCTTGGGGTCAAAAGCCTCTCCCTTATTTTTCTTCCTGGGACATTGGGTTGCATAATGATGCAACTCCCCACAGTTGAAGAACTTTACCTTCGATATGTCCTTCTTCTTCCTCTTCCCCTACTGTCCCGCAGATGCTAGAGCCGTATCCTCTTCTTCCTCTTTCTTGATTCGACTTCCTTTGTTGCTACTTCCTGCCTTGGTCAACCGTCAAATCTCTTCTTGGCGAAGAGCTGCCCACATCTCTTCCCATCCTAGAAGATCAGCTCTACCCAAAATGCTTTGGACAAATGTCTCCCAATCCTCGAAGACTGCATTCAGGGTGGTCCTTACCATGAACTTTTGATCTAGTGTGGCCCCTATGGAAGTAAGTTGGTCTCGAATATCTTGCAACTTGCTGAGGTATAGATCTATCTACTCCCCCTTCTACATCTGATACGACTGCAGATGATTCTCCAACAACATATTCCTCTGCATAGAAGTTCCCTGATAGGATCCTGGCCATCTAGATGACAAAGTTAGAGGCCCCATCCGACTTGTCCTAATCCCTCAGTCTGTTCATTGCCATCTCTGCTCCTCTTCTAGACTCCCTCTAAGATTCGAATTCCCTCCTGGAAATCTCCCTCTAAGTCTTGATTTCCTTGCTAGAAATCTTCCCGCCAACTATTGATATGCTCCTCTCTGATCCTCTTTGCAACTACAACTCGGATCTGGATTTCTTGGCTAGAAATCTGTCAAGGCAGCGACTCCCTCTACCTTGGTTCTGTCTCGTTAGGTATTTTCTGCTTTGACATCAACAACACCCCACCAGCTTCTTAGTCCACAATTTTCCCACAAATCTCTATGCCCCAACAACTGAATACACTGAGCCTTCCAGCTCTGCGTAATCTCGACAAACACTGAATCACTCCTCTAGCTCACTATGTCGAGCCTACTTGACTGAGTAGGATGATGTGGCTTTTTGTGAGCCTCTTCTACCTCTCTCTGCCTCTGCGTTGGCCCTCTCTCTAGATTCAAAATGATAGCACAGACCCTCTGCGTAACTCCTTCTCTGATGCTTTTTGCTTAGGAGCAGCTCTGTCTCTGAAGACAACTACTACTGCTGCAAATTTCCTATTACGCTGGTGCCTTCAGTCCTCCTGTGATCTGCAATGCTCTGATACCATGTTCAAATTTCTAAGTCTGACACGTCAGAAATTCCTACTGCATTATCTCGTTTATTTCGCCTACTTGTTTATTCTTTAATAAGTTATTTAACCATATAAATACTGAAAATAAACACAAATGTAGTCTCAACTCATATACAAATCATCGACTGAAATAATAGACAAACACACAAGGGACACTCGTCCCTAGAAAAACCCAACTTGGGAAAACCGGTGCAACAGTTCTGAGGATTTTATTATCAAGTAACTTTCTTGAGTTCAACTAGGGTGCCAAACTAGCTTACCTAATAGAAATTTCTACACGACAGTAATACCTCTTCTCAGAAGCAGATATTAAGCTTCTCAGCACTAATCTTCCCCATGAAAATCATTCTGACGCTTCTCCAAGGCCCTGTGTCAGCCCTGATATCTTCTGCATAGCTCTGGACCCCCCTGCATCAACCCTTTACCTCTGCGTCAACTTTCTGGCCTTTTGCGTCACCTACGCAGGCCCCTCAGCCTCCGTGCAGTATCTAGCTATTTCTACGTGGCTCCTGCTACCTCTGCATGGCTCCTATTGCCTCTGCGTAGCCTCCTCAATCACTGCGCTAGCCCTCTGGAACTATCTCTGCCTCTCTACTATGTACTCATTGCCCCTCGCTGCAACTCATATCACTTGTTCAAATTTTCTTAGCAAACCCCGTTCCAGAAAATCGAATTAACTGATCAATCTCAGTGTGTCTCCAACTAACCCTCAAGCCTCCTCTTATACTTTTCCTGTTGAGTCTTCAACAGTCGAGATTAAGTTGCTAATCAACGACTAAGATTACATTTGCTCGCCCAGTTTTATATTAATACCCATTAATATTCTAATTTTCCTAAGTTCAGACTTAGGAACTCCATTAAAAATATTAATTATTTTAATATCTCTCTAATCGGGTGGAATTTCCCCACACCATTTCTGGGCCTTGGAGATCTCATGTGTTTTATCCTCTCCACCAATTTGCATGGGTAGAGCACATCCGATGCTACCAAAAATCAACAAAAGGAAGTGAAGATAATCTGGGGTTCCTGTGGTATGGTTACGAGCCTAGAAGAAGAGATTGAGAATGAAGGGAAGTTGAGATCAAGAAGGGAAGAAGTTGAGAATGAGTAGAGGAAATGCAACATTGAAGAAGAGGCTAGTGACTTGGTCTTGGGAGGACTCTAGTGTCAAGGGTCCTTGTTGTGGCCTTGGTGTTTGTCAATTGAAGATCTATAAGAAGAATTTTGTTTGGGTTTTCCTCTCAAAGAGTGAGAGGTTTTGGCCCTGGCTGACAAGCCTACATACTGTGTCTCTTGTCTTCTGTTGTTTATTTGGTAATTGTCTTGATGAAAAGAACACAATAATAACATTAAGAAGAGAAGATCATAATCCAAGAAGTAAAAATCTATCACAAGCAGTTATCAAAAAGAGAAATCTCCTAACTTCCGATGCCCTAGATTTCTCAACATCAACATGTAGTAGCAACTTCGACCCAGTAGTAGTAGCTGCAACAACTTCGACTAGACTAGGAAAACTTCGATCTCCCTTGATACACCTCAGAAGTGAGAGTGAGATGGCCCAAAATTGCGATCTTGATGTCTTCTATCTTCCTCCAAAAACTTGCACTCCTTTCCAACTCTTCTTCTATCCCTTTTCCAATATCGCACTTCCTAGCTTCCAGCCTCAGATATCAAACTGTGTGAGAGAGTGATATGCTCCAAATGAATTCGAATTGACTTGTATATATAGCCTTCCAGAGAGGTCAAATTACCTGTCTTGAAGCCGACTTGGTGTGGAGGGGACTAAATTCATTTTTGACTAAAAAAATGATTCTTTTGACATGTTTCGAAAGCCCAGGAAGGGTCTTGTTTAATGGACAATTACTCTAATGACTCAGAATAAATCCTAGAAGTTCTCAATGGGGACTTTGACCTAAAACAATATGACCCAAGCATGAAACCCATGCTTTAATAAGTCATAATAACAATAATACAAATATTCTCTTCATTCTTTTGATAAGTACATTTTATTGTTACTCAAATACATTTATGAAGACCGAACCTAGTTACAAATTTCAACACTCCCTCTTAACTATGGAGGTATTCATAATGACAAGTACAAGGAAGATCTCAAAACACACGAACTATGAAAAATTTTGGGCACCACAATGCCGTGGACTAGATTCCTGACCAAGGCAGTGTATCCAAGGTCCTTTAACAGTTTAGGCACCACAATGCCATGGACTAGATTCTTGACCAGGGAAATCTATCCAGGTGGGACTAAGATGGACTAAAGCCTTTAGCCTCTCTAAGTAACATCAGGCTTACTTACTAACCATCAACCCAGGGATCTAGGTGCGTATCCAAGGTCAGAGCTCTATGACCAATGCCACCCTCCCTACTTCGGGAACTAGACATCATCACAAAGTGCCGACCAGATGTCCTCCCAGGCAATGTGTCTCACACACAAAGCCTCAACTATCCCAATTATTCCAATCGGTAACAAATCCTCCCCGATCAAACAGATCGATAACAAATCTCTCCAATCAAAATGATCGATAATACTAAGCATGTGAAACATGCTATCAAACTTTGAGAGATTTACCTGTACAAACACAGCCTCAATCAGTAACAAAATTTCAAATGTACATAAATACAAACCTTCGGGGTCTTTCAGACATTTTGATGTTGCTTCTCAACCTTTCATAGTAGGACTTAGAGCTTTCCAAATGAATTTTGACAAAAGATTCCTCAGCAACATATTCCAATACATTCTCAACAACCCTTCAAAATACATTCTCCAGTTTCAAGGTGTCCATCATGACTATGATATTACCTCCCTCTCAACTAGGGAGATTCCCTTCATCCAAGCTCCCTCTTAACTTAGGGAGATTTCTTTCATTCAAGCTCCCTCTTAACTTTAGGGGGTTCAACTTCTTTTCTACGACATCGAAGAATTTTTTGTGGCTTCCATCCTTCTCATCAAAGTTATCATGACCATCATTATTCATATAACTTTCTTCTTCATGCTTGTCAACGAACATCTTCACCATTTTGAAGATTATGTACCTACACAACTTAGATAGCAAGTACAAACAAAACTATAGAAGCATGAAGTTAACCATATGAAAACCATATGATGGAAGCAGTCATCTTTAGACATCAAATACTCACACTTGGTTACAAACAAGAGACACATACACTTCAAAATCTTACTAGGGTTTTTGACATAAATCTTAGACTACATCAAGACTTTGATCATTTCATAAGAAATTCTATTACATCTAGGGTTTCAATGTATCTTCCAGAGGTATGACATACCCTACTACAACATATTGCAAACCCCAGAAACAATTCAAACAAATACAATGTATCTAACAACTTTAGAATTCATATGTTAGACTTCCTACTAGGATTTAGTGCAAAACCCTAGATTTCATACATGATCTTTTAGCAATCAAAACCAATCACAACTTAATTCAAAATAACAACATGACTAGCTTCCACTAGGGTTTGTTGTAAACCCTAGATTTTACTAATTCTCAATAACCACAATACAAATTTAGAGTTTATCAACTTTTCATGAACCCCAGAATATCACACTGTCATCATATATCAGAGATTTTAACTTCTATTAAGGTTTAGTTACAAAACCCTAGAATACAATCATCCTAGAGAATCAAACTTTGACTAGGGCTTAGTTCCAAACCCCAGGACTCATGACCATCATCCATTAGGTCAACTGATACATCTAGGATTCCATCATCATGCACATACATATCATAGCATGTGTTAGTCAAACCCAAATACACAAATATCAATCAGAGTTAGACATATAACAAACTTGATTAGACGAGGGTTTGATTAGACAAACACACACATGTCAAGGATTTCATTTCTAGGATATTATAAGGGTCTTGCTTATACACCTTGCCAAACCCTAATGATCTAGGGTTTCAATGCAAAACATAGAAAACCCTAAATTATCAATACTTCAAAGGTTTAGGATTCCAGACATTACCATTCAACCCTAACAAGTTAGGGTTTCCATAGCCATACCAAAACCCCAAACATGACATCATCAAATATTTTCTTTTGACTTCAACAATAACCCTAAGTAGGTCAGGGTTCCACACATTATCATTGACATACCCTTAAGTTAGGGTTTTTCACAAAGAACCTTTCTAGGGTTCCACAAGAGTAATCAAAGATATGAGGAGGGTAGATTTATCTGATGAATCACCAAATCAAGATTTTTTAAGATTCAAGAAAGGTTGACACAATGATCTTAGTAATAGTTTATTAAGAATGAATACGAAGAGAGAAAAAACTTGTAGTTCAAAACATACATCTTGTTTCTTAACAAACGTTGTAATTCCAATGCTTTGTCTAGTGAGGCATTCTTCCTTGAGTCTTCACCAAGTTTTTCTTAGGCAAGCAAAATATGAGTAGAAATGTGATTAGTATTTAATGCAAACAAAACTAGACAAGTAAGGAAGATTAACAATGAAAAAGGTATTAAGATACTTATCTTTGAAGGTTGGTGACGGCTCCCTCCAAGCTTGAGGGATATCTATAACCTACAAATACTAAGAAATCAAAGATAAAATAGCTAAAGATTAGATCAAAGGACTTAGTCGTGTAAATCCATTATATCTAGTTCTTCGGGCTTAGTCTTCTTTGGAGATCCTTCATCAACAACATTGGCTTGGTCTTTGCTTCTTTTATTGTTCTTCGGATTGTCAGGACAATCACTTCTATAGTGACCCATTTTGTGGCATTGGTAGCATCCTATCTTGGACATATCTAACTTCCTTCTTGGCCCTCTTGCCTTCTTTGAGTGTCCTTTCTTGTGAGAAGTGAGGTATACATTTGAAACCTTTTCTTCTTCATTGTTGATACTAATGAGATTCTCATCTCTTCTTGTGTGCAAGCATTCCACAATTTCTCGAAGGTAGGAGCTTCTTTCCAACTGTTGGGACCTGAAGCAAAAGAACTCCAAGTAGGTGGTAATCCCAATAATGCAGTGGTTACTAGCTCCCTTTCTGGTACAATTTCATCTATGGCTTGAATTTCATCTCTAATTCTAGATATCCTCAGAAAGAAGGAAGCCACAATATCATCCTTTGTCATTTTTGTAGTCCTTAACTAATTCTTCAAACTTGCTACTTGACTGATGTTCTTGATAGTGAATAATTTTGACAAAGTTTCATACATTTCTTAAGCATGGTCATATTGGAAATGTATGGAAAAAGATTGTCCTTTATGCTCTCTACCATTAGTGTCATAACCAATATCTCTAATTCCCTATACTTCGCCTTATCTACATCATTGGATTCTTTGGTAGGTCTCTTCACCTTTCCTTTGACCAAACCCAAGACCTTGTTCTTTTCAAGGATGAGGTCAATTCTCTTCTTCCAAGACTTGTGGTTTGATGCTCCTTCCAATTTGTTCTCACTCTTTATTGTGTTAGACATTGTCCTCAAAGATAGTGAGCTTCTTCTATTATAAGATCTCCTTATATGATCCCTTGATCAGTCCTTTAGATTCCTTCCAGTAGATGCTCAAAACTGCCTTTTTCCTCCTTTCACCTTAGCTTTCATACCATGTTAGAAAATCAGAGAGGCAAAATGATTTTCATATATAGATAATTACTTGTGATTATTTTATCTTTATGTTCTTCTTTTATCTTTTAGTTCATCAAGAAATTAGCAAAACAATAACACAAGGACAACAGTTGTAGGTAGACAGCCAGGGCAAAATCCCTATCTAGGGAAAAACCCAGTCAACAATTCTACCTTCAATAGTTTCTTGAGATAATCCAAGACTGTTTGACCAAGACAAAGACTTCCTCCACACCAAGTGTGCCCTCAATCCTTCTTGCAGATGATAACCCTTCAAAAGCAACTTCAACCTTGCAGTATCAATATGTAGTAGTAGTTTCAGCCTTCGAACTAGTAGCAGCAGCCACAACAACTTCGACTAGACTAGGAAACTTCGATCTCCCTTGATACACCTCAGATGTGAGAGTGAGATGGCCCAAATTTTTGATCTTGATATTTCTGTCTTCCTCCCAAAAATTGCATTCCTTTCCAGCTCTTCTTCTGGCCCTTTTCCAACTTCACACTTCCTAACTTCCAGCTTCAGATATCAAACTATGTATGAGAGAGTGATATGCTCCAAATGAATTGAACTTCCTTGTATATATATCCTTCCAGAGAGGTCGAATTACCTGTCTTGAGGCCGACTTGATCTTCTTGATGCCGACTTGGTGTGGAGAGGACTAAATTCATTTTTGACTCAAAAATAATTCGTTTTACATGATTTGAAAGCCTAAGAAGGGTGTCTTTTAATAGAAAATAACTGTAATGACTCAAAATAAATCGTAGAAGTCCTCAATTGAGACTTTGACCTAAAACAAGATGACCCAAACATGAAACCCATGCTTTAATAAGTTATAATAACAATAATAAAAATCTTTTCTTCATTCTTTTGATAAGTACATTTTATTGTGACTCAAATCATTTTTGAAGACCGAACTTAGTTACAAATTTCAACACAACCCTCCTCCAAGTCACCTCCAAAATCATAGGTCAACATAAGTCAAACTATCAACTCCATGAAATTTTAGCCCCTGAAATTTCGGGCCTGCAATAGCATAGAAAAATTCAGCCTTTTACAGAACTTTGTCCTCACATGTGTGAGCTGTCACATCAGAAAATTCTGTCATCAAAAAGAATGATTTTCATGTCTTGTAGCTTGACTCTCTCTCCCTTTATTCATCCTTCACTTCTCCTTCGTTAGGTTCAAATATGCTTCTTCTTGTGTGATGAGATGATCTTCCAAATCAGTCAAATTGCCTTTTATATATAGTTGTCTAGGAGGGCGAATAGGTGGCTCTTGGAGGCCCAAGCCGCTTTGTTCTCAAGGAGGGTCAACTTGAAAATTTTGGAGGACTTTGACTTAATATAAAATTCTT
>APFE031011932.1:16653-45118 GCA_000404065.3 Pinus taeda | reverse complement strand
ATGAAGACTGACACTAGTTACATTTTCAAACACTAACAACTTATAAGTACATGTTGAAGAAACATAGTGGTAAAGTATAAAATATATTAATATAAAGAACTATACATTAGAAGAAAATACATAGGGTTTATCCCACATTTGCAATGAAATTTTCAAAATTATCCTGCGTGATACATGAAAAATCATCTCTGCGATGAGTGCATAGAAGACAAGATTGTAGCTTAGAAAGCGAAGGAGAATTTCGAAGAATGGAAATTGGGTGAAGACAATGACATAAGCTGGAGTTACAAGTCTCGGGGCTATTCTCACCATAACTACCAATACAAGTCTCGGGGCTATTCTTACCATAACTGCTGAGACAAGTCTCGGGTCTATTCTCACCATAACTGCCAATCAAACCCCGAGAATCTAGGATTGATTATCTTAAATCTTTTTATGGATTAAGCAAAGTTTTGCAAGGGTGTTAATCAAAACCCAAGAATCCAGGATTGAACCTCAGAAATCCTTTTACCGATCAAACAATGTTTTGCAAGGAAGTCTACTGTAGATATTCCATAGGAACATATGTCTAATTATTGTTGTGATTGATGTATTTAATGTTTATTTTATTCGTTTGGATTACGTAGGAATTCCTCGTGGATGTATCTAGCGTGGACTGTATGTATTTCTGAATGATCCATGCTGTGTCTCTGTTGGATATGAAAATTTGTTTAATGATATGAAGGATGCAGGACGTATTAAAGAAGGATACATATACGATACATATCTGGGTGTATCTTGGGGGAAGGATCCAACAATATAGGTTTGAATGAATTCTGCATGATTAACTTAATGAATAGTAGCAGTAATCGCCTTTGAAAGAAATTTATATCAAAACAATGCTCAACATTGTTGTGTCGTTCGTAAACATTTAGAACAATCTCCCTAGTAAGCTTATTTGAAAAACATTCTCTTTCAACTTGATGTCTACTTTCATTTTATAGTGAATTTAATATTTACTGAAATGTCTTCCCCTTTGCATTTCTCAACCTATAAATTTATTGTAGTTATTTGGCAATCTGATGGAGCATTTTCTTCCATCTTATGATGCTTTTTGTCTCATGAAACAAGTATCAAGTGCAATTTACTCGATTCCTTCATCATCTTTTTTTGTTAATATATTATTTGTCATGTTTTTACATTGTATTATTTTACGAAATTTCTTATGTTCGTTAGTGCTACTCTTCCAATAAACATATACAGTTACATCAAAGTGCATGTTCTACCATACTCATTTTGGCATTGGAGATATATAACTTACAGCAGTTTCACATGGAAATTGAAATGCATATACACCACAGCAACAGACAAATTAAGCTGAGATTAGAATGACTATATAAATATGATATCAGGTATTGTGAATTAACTACAAAATTTAATAATAATAAAGGTTTAACACAACATATGAAATGAAAAGGACCGATTGCCTGTATCTATTTTAAAAGATGTAGAGTACTATAATTAAGATAAGTATGAACTAGAATGAATATTGTTTGTAGAATGAAATAAAATATAATCTAACGGATGAATAATTTATGTGGGAAGTGCATTTCTCATCATGTTAACTTGCTTCTAGCACAAGGGAGCACATTGCAAAGACAAGACAAAATTGGTGATTGTGGTCACTAATATTTCCTTGACAGGTGGGGGAGGCTTTACCCATTGTTAATTCAAGTATGGATGCAGTTGTCTGCGCTCTAGTCTTGTGTTCTGTCAAAGATGTTGGCAAGACGTTGAAAGGTATTTTTAATTTTTTATTTTGTTAATAATTCTCCTTGAGAAAATTAATGCAAATGCAAAAGAGTGGCAGACATGGTGCACTTCAGTTCTCTTCCTTAAAAACAGGTCTGTTACATCAACAATTTCATCAGGAGTTTCCTAAACATGCTAAAGGTGATTCAGCTTTCCCATTTAAAGTAGGTAATATTTTGCAACTAACTTCAGCCTGAGATGACTTGGTGAAGTGACCGCTATTCTGTCAAGACTCAAGATCATCCTTGGATTTCATCTGTGCTTCATTTTCTTTTAGTTTATGTACGCCTGGGAAGGACTCTTAGTAATATAGACGGAACTATTATTCAGTCTGGGATTATTATCAGCATTACTATTTTTACGATGAACTTGCTATGATATGCACACATACACTTTTGTACGGTTTTTAAAGATCTAAAGCAGTGTGCATAAGCTTGGATTTACATGTCTAAAGATCTAAATTATATCATATGTTTTCCATATTCCTTTCAATATCTAAATATCTCTAGCCATTGTCATATAAAGCACATTTTATTTTCTATTTTTCAGTTGAGAGTCACATTCTTTGTCATTCCTTGCAGAGGTTCAGAGAGTACTTAAACCTCGTGGCCAGTTTATCTTTATAGAACATGTGGCTGCTCCGGGTAAGCTAAGTTTTTCATTTCTTCGTAGTGGAATCTTCAGTAAGTATTTAACTCTTCAGAGTGCCACTTTGATTTCGGCTAAGTTTCATGAGGTTTTTCTTGTTTTTACAGGTGGCGCATCCTTAAGGTTCTGGCAGAACTTATTGAATCCTTTACAACAATTTGTCTCAGATGGGTGCCACCTTACCCGTGAGACAGGAGAGGTCATTAGGGGGTCTGGATTTTCTGATGCCTTTATTGACATGACATATATCCCAAGTGTAGCTCTCATAAGCCCACATGTTTTTGGTACAGCCTATAAATAATAATATGTATATGTGCTTCTCTAGTATTGTCTAGAAGATACCATTAGTTGGTCAATTTTTCACTCGTAGTTTTTCTTTTAGTGTATCGAAATAAGTTTTGACCGTTGTGAACAGCTGCTTGGAGTTCACACACATACAGTGCATCTTAAATTTCATTAATGCACAAAAGCAGATACATCATACAGTCCTGCATTACCAACGAAAGTAAAGGATGCTCATCACAAGAAGGGTGAACATGCCTGCTTTGGCTTAAAATTCAAGATAGTCAATGCCTTTTATTAAAATACCTATCCTAATTGCAAAGTGATGCTAAGTCAGATTTGAACCCAATAACTTTCCCCAGGTCCCCAGGTGCAGTGTAGTTTGTAGAATGGTGACATCTTTTCTATCAGAATCCCATCCCTGCCAATGTTTTAGTATCCTGTATTCCTTTTTTTGTGTTTCTAATTATCTGTCTATTCTTAAAAATGACCTCGTATCAGTGTGGATGTGATATGAACAATGTATGGTATTCTGCCTTAACCTAGTGCCAGAAAGTTCATCTCACCTTCTCGCGTCAAAGAAATGCTTGACTATCTCTTCCTTATGACAGATCCCACAAATGCCATATGTGAAACTTCTGCTTTGAACCCTATCCTTAATTGCTAGACTACTACAAGGACTACCTAGTACCAATCATCCAAGAATTATAGTACAAGATTTGCATTTCCCTTCACTACACAGGCAAGGAGGGTAAGCATGCCTGTTTTCGTTTAAACATTAAGAGATGGAATATCTTTTCTTAAAATTCCTATCCTAAATACAAATTGAATTGCTAAGTGAGATTCAAAACCGCTAACTTTTTCCAAGTGAAGCAATGTAATTTGTAGCACAACAGTGCCTTTTACAAAAAAATTGAATCCCTGCTAATCTTGTGGTATGCTATATCCCTTTTCCTGCATGTCTAATCCATCTTCCTGTCCCCAAATATGACCCCCCTATCAATGTAAGTGGACCTTGGGATATGAACAACCTATGGTATTTTGCCTTACCCTAATTCAAGAGAATTCATCTTACCTTGTAGAATTTAGGAAAATGTTTTGTGGATGTTTTTGCAGAATCGGGCACACATTCTCCCATGGGGTCTTGCTGATTTGACTAGGGGAGAATGGTACATTCACCCATGGGGCCATGCTGATTTGGTTAGGGATGAATGGCCCAAGGGAATTATTTCTCCCATGGGGCCATGTTGATTTGTCTAGGGGAGATTGGCCCAGGATGCTCACATTGTGCTATGGGATGGAGTGATCTATTTTTATATAGAGTGGGTTTGAATTGTTTATTGATTGGGTTTTTTCACCCAACAAGGGGGTAAACAATTCTAGTCTAATGTTGAGTTGTGACGTAGGCTCCATAACTCAAGGGGTTTTTTGTGATGAGGTGCCCCTTTATGGGTCTCCACTCAACATTAGAGCTCTATATAAATGGACAAGCATGTGGGAAGCAAATGATCAACATAGCAAGCTCATTTATCTTTTCTAGTGGAGAAAAAATTTTCAGCTAAGGAGAAATCTGTTTTGGAGAATCATCTTCATCTTTCTTCTTAATCATTTCTACTCTTCTTGAGGCTGCACGTGTGATTGAGTTGACTGAATTCGACTAAGAATTGACTCAATTGTTTTGACCGAATTTGATTGAGATTTGATTGAGCTGTTTGGAGGTCACACGTGCGGGTTTGACCACAAACTTTCAATGTATCTGCACGTGTAGATTTGACCACAGAACCAAGTTTGTGTTGACATTTGTAACTAGGTTTGGTCTTCATAAATTTATTTGAGATGTACTTATCAAAAGAATGAAGAAAATATTTTTATTATTATAATTATTATGACTTATTAAAGCATGGGTTGCATGCTTGGGTCATCATGTTTTAGGTCAAAGTCCCCATTGAGGACTTCTAGGATTTATTCTGAGTCATTAGAGTCATTTTATATTTAAAGAGACCCTTTTTGGGCTTTCGGATCATGTCAAACGAATAGTTTTTGAGTAAAAAATGAATTTATTCTCCTCCACACTAAGTCGGCCTCAAGGCAAGTAATTCAACTTCACAGAAGGGCTATAAATATAAGGAGTTCGATTTCATTTGGAGCATCTCATTCTTGCTCACCTAGTTTGATCCTTGACGCTGGAGGCTGAAAAAGTGCGAAATTGTTCAAGGGACGGAAAAGAAGCTGGAAAGAAGTGTGAGTTTCTAGAGGAAGATAGAAGGGATCAAAACCAAAATTTTGGCAGAAACCTCACTCCGTTCCAAGGTGTATCAAGGGAGATCGAAGTTCTCCAAGTTTGGTTGAAGCTCTACTGTTGTGTCAAAGCTACTGCTGATGCTGGCAAGTCGAAGTTGCTTGTGAAGGGTTGTCATTTGTAGGAAGGATTGAAGGTTGACTTTGTCTGGAGGAAATCTTTGTTTGGGTCTAGAGTCTTAGTTTATCTTGAGAAACTGTTGAAGGAAGAATTCTTGACTGAGTTTTCCCTTAGATAAAGGTTTTTCCTTGGCTGTCCTCCTACATCCGTTGTCCTTGTGTTATTATTTTGGTAATTGCTTGATGAACTAAAAGATAAAAAAGAACATAAAGATAAAAGAATCACAAGTAATTATCTATATAAGAAAATATTTCTGCCTTTCTGATTTTCTAACATGGTATCAGAGCTAAGGTGAAGGAGAAAAAAGGCAGTCTTGAGTATCTACTAGTAGGAATCTAAAGGATTGATCTAGGGATCATATAAGGAGCTCTTATAAGAAAGGAAGCTCACTATCTTCAAGGACATTGTCTAACACATTAAAGAGTGAAAACAAGTTGGAAGGAGCATCAAATTACAGATCTTGGAAGAAGAGGAATGACCTCATTCTTGAAAAGAAACGAGGTCTTGGATGTGGTTAGAGGGAAGGTAAAGAAACCTACAGAAGAGTCCAGTGATGCAGACAAGGTGAATTATAACGAATTAGAAATATTGGCTATGACTCTGATGGTAGAAAGCATTAAGGACAATCTTGTCCCATACATCTCCAATATAGACCATGCTCAAGAAATGTATGAAGCATTGGAAAAATTATTCACTATCAAAAATATTGGTCAAGTAGCAAGCTTGAAGAATGAGTTGAGAATTGAAACAATGACAAAAGATGATACTATGGCTTCCTTCTTTGTAAGGATATCAAATATTAGAGATGAACTTCAAGCCATAGATGAAATGGTACCAAAGAAGGAGCTAGTAATCACTGCTGTATTGGGATTACCACCTACTTGGATTTCTTTTGCTTCAAGTCTCAATAGTTGGAAAGAAGCTCCCACCTTTGAACAATTATGGAATGTTTGCACCCAAGAAGAAATAATAATTTCATTAGTATCCAACAACAAAGAAGGAAATGTGTCAAATGCTTACTCTGCCTCTCACAAGAAAGGACACTCCAAGAAGTCAAGAGGGCCAAGAAAGAAGGTTGATATTGTTAGAAAATGTAACTAGGTTCGACATTTGTTAATGTACTTTAGTCATCATGTAATGTACTTGTCAAAAAAATAAAGAAAATAATTTTTATTATTATTATTTTGACTTATTAAAGCATGGGTTTCATGCTTGTGTCACCTTCTTTTAGGTAAAAGAACCCATTGAGGACTTCTAGGATTTATTCTATGTCTATAGAATTATTGTACATTTAAAGAGACCCTTCTTGGGATTTTGAATCATGTAAAAAGGCTAAGTATTGAGTCAAATATGAATTATGTAACCTCCACACCATGTCGGCCTAAGAGAAGATCTAGTCAGCGTAAGGACCTTATTCGACCCCACAAGAAACCTATAAAAGGAAGTTGATCGAATTCATTCGTAGCATCATTCTCACACAACTTCCAAATCTCTTGTAGCTAGAAAAAGTGCGAAGTTCTCTTGCAGTTGGGAAAGAGTGCGAAGTTTGTTGTCGGGAAGCTGAAGTGCATGCGAGTTTGGGGAAGTCTAAGGAGAAAGGAAAAATCAAAATTTTGGTGCCTCTCTCTCTTTGTTCCGTGGTCTGGATTGGGAGATCAAAGTCTCCTAGGTTTCACTATTGCCGGAAGCTGCTGCCTAGTCAAACTTGTTGGAAGGGGTCGAAGATCTAGGAGGTTGACTGGGTGTGGAGGAAAAGTCTAGTCTTGGTCTACGGTGAAGAGTCTCAAAGAATACTATTGAAAGGAAGAATTATCTTGACTAGGTTTTCTCCTCGAGGGGGGTTTTGCCTTGGCATGTGCCTATATCTTGTGTCTCTTGTTTTGTGATCTTCATACACACATATATGGTAATTGCTTGATGAAAGATAAGATAATAAAGAAGTAAAAGAAGCCAACACACTCACAAGTATCAAGAAAGGAGATTCAAACGCTAATATAATTACTTTGATTTTCCAGCATGGTATCAGAGCTAAGGTCAAGAAGAGTCGAAGATCACTTTGTTGGCATTTATTCTCCCTCTATGATGAACTACATAAGAATGGGTTTCAACACTGCTAGAAGATGGTTGAAGAAGGCCATCTACAACTTGTTCAACAAGGTCAAGAGTCAAGGATTCTCGGTTGCTCTTACAGTTTCTCTTACTGATGACTATGATGTTAGAGGCCTGGAATCAACATTGTTAAAGTTGGATAATGGATTGAAGCTACATTATATTTGTTCCAAGTTTGAAAAAGAATTTGTTTTTTATTTTTAGAAGAAAGGGAAATAAATATATATTATATATATATATATATATATATATTATATATATATATATATATATCTATATATTATATATATAATATATATATATATATTATATGCTTGTGGAAAAGTATTGGTTTGGGAAAAAGACTCTAGTATTGATAATGCTATGGTTATTGGAGTTCGTGAAACTAGTGAAACTAGGTCTAAAGAGATATTAGACCTCATCCATTCTGATGTGTGTGGGCCCATGTCTAACAAGTCACTTGGAGGTCATCTCTACTAGTAACATTCATTGATGACCATTTAGAAAGACATGGATCTACCTCCTCAAGACAAAGAGTATTTGATAAAGGAGTTTAGGGCTGAAGTGGAAACCATAACTGAAAGAAAGATAAAAACTATGAGGTCTGACAATGGTGGGAAATACACTTCTAAGGAATTGATTGCATATTGTAAGGAAGATGGTATTAAGAGAGAGCTCATTATCCCGAACAAAATGGATTGGATGAAAGGAAGAATAGGTCAATTGAAGAAGGCATTCGAACTATGCTCCTTGGTCAAGAACTATGAAAGTTCTTATGGGAAGAAGCAATGCTGATGACCGTATACATTCAAAATAAGATTCCTCATAAGAGTCTTGATAATACAACACCCAAAGAAGTATTCATAGGAAAGAAGCTGAGTGTGGATCACCTCCGAATCTTTGGAAGTCCATCATATATTCATGTTTTGTAAGACATTTGCTATATTCTAAAGAAGTATGAAGGAAAACCTCTCAGGACAAGGTAGGTCAAGGAAGAAATGTATACTTTAAATACATTGATTTCTTTTTATTGAAAGGATTATTCATTTGACAGTCTATTACTAACATTGTTATGTTAGCTATATTGAATCATAACGATTCTTGATTTTGGGTGATTCATCTCTTGATAAATCTACCCACCCCCTCTCATATTCTAAACTAATTTTGTAGAACCCTAAAAAAGTTATGGAATACCCTAATCGAAGGGTATGCTAATGTGAATGTCTAAAACCCTAAACTGCTTAGGGATATTGTGAAATGCTATTTGAAGTCTGATGATGTCATGTTTGGGATTTTGGTATGATTGTGAAAACCTAACTTGTTAGGGTTGTATGATAAAGTCTAAAATCCCGAACCTTTGAAGTTTTGGTAATATTGGGTTTGCTATGTTTCTACATTGAAACCCTAGCTCATTAAGGTTTGGTTGAATGTGTTAGAAATATCCTTACATTGTCTTAGAAACAATTTCCTTGGTATGTGTGTGTTTGTCTGATCAAACCATAATGTAATCAAGACGGTTGTGTCTCACTCTTATTGATCAATGTGAAGTTGGCTTTGACTAACACATGATATGAAAAGTCTTTGCACGATGATGAAATCTAGGCATCTATGGATATGTCTTTTTAGGCGAAACCCTAGCTTGGTCTAGGTCAGATGTATTAATGTTGTCGGACATATGATATGCTTATGAGTGATAATGAATTCCTAGATGTATGCGTTGACCTAGTTATTGATGGTCATATGTCTTAGGATTTAATGGAAATCCTTGTCTAAGATTCTAGGATGATGATATTTGGAAATCTAGGGTTTTGTAGCTAAACCCTAGTGAAGTTAAATTGTCTAGTATGTGTGATATAACAATCCGAGATCTGTGTATTTAATGATTATTGAGATTATGAAAATGTAATTCTAGGGTTTTGGATTTGAACCTTAGTCAAAGTAAAATCTCTGAAATATAATGATTTGAGATTTGTGTAAGATTGTTGAAATTGTGAAAATGAAATTCTAGGGTTTTGGAGTTGAACCTTAGTTGAATTAGAAATCTATGATGAATGTTGACAATATGATAAGTTGAGATTTGTGAAAGATTGTGAAATTTGAGTTTTGGATGGATTTGATGATTGATCAGGAATATAAGGTTTGCAACTAACCCTAGTGGAAGCTGGTCAGGTTAATGACTAAGCTATGATTAACTTTGATTGATTCTTTTGTATGAAATCTAGGATTTGTATGAATCCCTAGTGAGAAGTGTAACATATGAATTTTGAAAGATTGTTTGATCCAGGTGGATATTGGTGGCCACCTGCCAAGTCCACCTGGACCCACACCATTGTCTTTCTCAGCATTTTCAGTTTCCTTAATTGTAGCACAACTTACTATTTTTAGCAGTTTTTCGGGTCCTGAACTTCCGGAGCCGTTTTGAGGCCCTAAACGACGTTTTTTGGGGAACCCGGGGGCAACATGGGTCCATGGAATGGACCGATGTTACCCGTTCCAACAATGATAGTGCTCGAATAGATCTTTCTAATGAGCTATTGTACGCGTCAAACGGAGATCATATGCTAAAGTTACGACCCCGGGAAGTTGATGTACCAACTTACCCCCAAACGGGGCCAACAGTTTGGCGTTTCATCTCCTAGGGTTAGGTTTTGGAATGTTAAGGGTTTTTCATTGTTTCTCAACAATAAATAGGCCTTCGAGCCTCATTGTAACACAGTTCAAAGGCATTTAGCCATCACATCTCTTCTCAGAGATAAGCTACCATCGCCCTCGCTAGTTTATTTCCATTTCTGATTGTAAGCATGTTTCAGTATTTTCCATTAATGAAATGAAGTATTATTTCCGCTGCATCTTTGTGTATATGGTTATCTCTGTAACTTGTTGTGTTCCTGTTTAAATCCGAATCATTGTTAGATGCCTTGTAGATCTATATTTGTTTGAACTGTTTCTATGGGTTTCTATACGTTGAAGTAAGGTATGTCATACCTTTGGAAGAAACATTGAAACCCTAGACGAAATGAAAGGTGTTCTGAAGTAGTCTAGGGTTTATAATAAAGTCCCTAGCAAGATGTTGAATAGTATATGTCTCTTGTTTGTAATTAAGTTTGGGTATCTAATATGTATAAAGATGAAATGCTTTCGTACTTCTGATATGGCTAACATCATGCTTCTATAGATTTGGTTGTACTTGTTATCTAAGTTGTGTAGGTACAAAATCTTCAATTTGGTGAAGATGCTCGTTGATAAGCATGATGAGGATGATAGTAACTCTGATGAAATGGTTGGAAGGCACAAAAGCACCGATGATGAAAAGAAGAAGTAGAGCTCCCTAAGTTAAGAGGGAGTTTGGATGAAATCTCCCTAGGCTAAGAGGGGGCTTGAATGAAAGGAATCTCCCTAGGATAAGAGGATGGTTGATAATATTCATTGCATAGGAATGATTATATCCTCTCCATTTAAGAGGGAGTGACAAATATGATTCTGTGCTTCATGTGTCATACACTAGACCAAGACTAACAATCGTAAGTTTTAGTGAAGGCCATGAGTAGGAGAGGAAATTGGAGAATGCATTTTGAGGTGCTGCTAAAAAAAGGAAAGTAGGATTTGATTGAATGATATGTTGTTGCATATGTAGTAGGAATAAAAATGTATGATTGAGAAATCTTCTGTCACAGATTCGGTTGATAGTCCTACTATGAAAAGTTGAGAAGAAACATCAAGTTGTCTAAAAGACTTCAAAGGTTTGTATTTGATTATGTACATATGAAAGTATATTGTTGATTGTGGTTGTGTTTGTACAGGTGAATCTCTTGAAGGATTTGATAACATTCTGGTTGCAAATCAGTTTGATTGGGAAAGATTGGTCAATATCGATTTGCTGGATCAAGGGATGTTGAGGCTTTGTGAGTGAATCATTGTTTGGGAAGACATATGGATGACACTTTGTGTTGATCTCTGAGTCCTGAAGTTGAAAAGATGGCGTTGGTTATTGAGCTTTGTTTTGGATACACACCTGGATTTTTGGGTTGATGGTTAGTAGGTATGCTTGAGGGTACCTAAAGGTTATGAAATCTTGAGTCCATCTTAGTCCCACCTGGATAGATTACCTTGGTAAGGAATATAGTCCATGGCATTGCGGTGCCTAAAGTTCTTCATGGTTCATATAGTTTGAGATCTTCCATTATATTTGTACATTATGAATACCTCCCTAGTTAAGAGGGAGTTTTAGAAAATGTAACTATGTTCGGTCCTCATTAATATACTTGAGTCATCATGTAATGTACTTGTCAAAAGAATAAAGAAAATAATTATTATTATTATTATTGTGACTTATTAAAGCATGGGTTTCATGCTTGGGTCAACTTGATTTAGGTCAAAGTCCCCATTGAGAACTTCTAGGCTTTATTCTGCATCTATAGAATTATTGTACATTTAAAGAAACCCTTCTTGGGCTTTTGAATCATGTAAAAATGTTAAGTATTAAGCCAAATATGAATTATGCAACCTCCACACTATGTCAGCCTAAGAGAAGATCTAGTTGGCATAAGGAGCCTATTTGACCACACGAGAATCCTATAAAAGTAAGCTCATCGAATTCATTTATAGCATCATTCTCACTCAAGTTTGAAATCTCATGTAGTTGGAAAAAGTGCAAAGTTCTCTTGTAGCTGGGAAAGAGTGCAAAGTCTATTGCTAGTAAGCCAAAGTGAATACAAGTTTTGGGAAGTATAAGGAGAAAGGAAAAATCGAAATTTTGGTGCCTCACTCTCTCTGTTTCATAGTCTAGATTGAGAGATTGAAGTCTCCTAAGTTTCTCTATTGCTGGAAGTTGCTTGTTGCAAGAAGCTGCTGCCTAGTCGAAATTGTTGGAAGGGGTCGAAGATCTAGGAGGCTAACTTGGTGTGGAGGAAAAGTCTGGTCTTGGTCTAGGGTGAAGAGTCTCAAAGAATTATCTTAAAAAGGAAGAATTATCTTAACTAGGTTTTTCCCTCGAAGGGGGTTTTTCCATGACATGTGCCTATATCTTGTGTCTCTTGTTTTGTGGTCTTCATACACACATAATATGGTAATTGCTTGATCAAAGATAAGATAATAAAGAAGTAAAAGAAGCCAACACACTCACAAGTAATTATCAAGAAAGGATAATCAAACCATAATATAATTACTTTGATTTTCCAACAGATATGTCCAAGATAGAATGATACCAATGCCAAAAGATGGGTCAGTATAGAAGTGACTGCCCTGACAATCTGAAGAACAATAAGAGAAACAGGGATCAAGCCAATGTAGCTGAAGAAGGATCCCCAAAGAGAACTAAGCCCAAAGAATTGGATTTAAGGGACTTACACTACTAAGTCCTTTGATCCAAGCTTTAGTTATTTCTTTTTGTTTTCTAGCTTTTAGGTTTAACATATTTTGGAAAAAACATTTTTATTTGTTCTTAAGGTTATAGGTATCCCTCAAGTTTGGAGGGAGACTTAATCAACCTCCAAAGATAAGTATCCTATTACCATTTTCATTTTTAGTTTTCCCTACTTATCTGGTTTTGTTTGCATATAATACTAATCACATTTCTCCTCTTATTTTCCTTGTTTAGGAAAACTTGTTGAAGACCCAAGAAAGAAGGCCTCACAAAAACAAAGCATTGAAATTACAAGGTTTGCTAAGGAATAAGAGGTATGTTTTGAATTACAAGTTCTTGCTATTTCCATATTCATTCTTGATAAACTATTACTAACATCTTTTTATTTAGCTCTCCTGAATCTTAAAGATTCTTGATTGGGTGATTCATCATTAGATAAATCTACCCTCCTCATATCTCTAATTGCTCTTGTGGAATCCTAGAAAGATTCATTGTGAAAAACCCTAACTTAAGGGTATGTCGATGATTATGTGTGAAACCCTAATCTGCTTAGGGTTATTGTTGAAAGAAAATGTTTGATGTTTTGATGAAGTCTGAAGTAACTGGTTGATGCTTTGATAATGTCTTGTTTGGGGTTTTGGTATGATTATGGAAACCCTAACTTTTTAGGGTTGAATGGTAATGTTTGAACTCTTGAACCTTTGAAGTATTGATAATTTAGGGTTTTATATATTTTGTGTTGAAACCCTAGAACATTCAAGTTTGGTAGAATGTATGAGTAATACCCTTATAATGTCTTAAAATGGTTTCCTTGGGATGTGTGTGTTTATCCAATCAAACCCTAGTCTAATCTAGTCTTTCATATGTCTAACTCTTATTGATATTTGTGTAGTTGGGTTTGACTAACACATGTTGTGATATGCTTGTGCATGATGATGGAATCCTAGATACATGAGTTGACCTAATTGTTGATGGTCACAAGTCTTGGGGTTTGGAACCAAGACCTAGTCGATGTTTGTTTCTCTAGGATGATAGTATTTGTGAATTCTAGGGTTTTGGAGTTAAAACTTAGTAAAAGTTCAAATATAAGGTTTAATCTATGGGTTTCTGTTGTGGATGCACTCTCAAGAAAGGATGAGGATGTGGAAGCATTGTTTTGTGTTATTTCTATTATCCAACCAGATTGGATAAATGAAGCAAGGGATGAATGGAAGAAGGACGAAGAAGTGTGGCCACTCATTGAAAAAGTTGCAGAAGATCCCAATTCAAAACAATATTTCTAGAACTTGATGAGGAAGGAAAATCATATTGGAACTTGGAGCAGTCACAAAACAAGAACCCAATAGCTAGAAATCGATCAATTTTAGAGAGTATCTCATCAAGTGGAAAAACTTACCCGCTGAGGATTCCACATGGGAGGACAAGAATTTTTATACAGAAGCATCAAGAACTACTCAAGCATTGAGGACAACACTTTTGAAGGAGAGGGGCATGTTAGGTCCTTATACTATTAGCGTAACCCCTTATTGTTATTAGTATAAACCCCTTATTATATTGTTTGTGCCCATGTAGTCCCATATTTATTATTTGTACCCCATAGATGCCCACTATTGTTATTATTGTGCCCTTACATTATTATTGTTATGTCAGCTTTGATTATATTATGACCCCTTAGACTCCTATATATATAAAGGAGGTCTTGTCATTTGTATCATCCAAGAATTGTTCATTTGTGTAATGTAAAATAGGTTGCCCCCCTCGAAGAGGCTGAATTATAAGGCGTTTATCTCTCTTTTCTATCTTTTTGTGAGTTGGTTTCATAACAATATAAGATTGTTGAAATTTGATTTTTAGTTGTGATTGATGTTTGATTGAGAAAATATAGGGTTTGCAACAAACCCTAGTGGAAGCTAGTCATGTTGTTACTTTGAATTGAGTTATGATTGGTTTTGATTGTTAAAAGCTCATGAATGAAATCTAGGGTTGTATGAAATCCTAGTAGGAAATCTAGCATATGAATTTCGAAAGTTGTTAAATACATTGTAGATCTATATTTGTTTGAATTGTTTCTAGGGTTTTCTACATGTTGTAGTAGGGTATGTCATACCTCTGGAAGAAACATTGGAACCCTATATGTAATGGTGGTTGCTATGAAATGCTCAAAGTCTTGATGAAGTAGTCTAGGGCTTATGAAAAAACCCTAGCAAGAAGTGGAAGAGTATGTGTCTCCTGTTTGTAATTAAGTTTGGGCATCTGATATATCAAGTTGAATGCTTTTGTGATTTTGATATGGTTAACTTCATGCTTATATAGTTTTGGTTGTACTTGCTATCTAAGTTGTGTAGGTACATAATCTTCAAGATGATGAAGATGATCGTAAAGTGAGTTGATATGATAAGCATGATGTGAATCATGATAACTTTGATGAGAAGGATGGAAGTCACGAAATATTCTTCAAAAAGAAGTTTAACTCCTTACATTAAAAAGGAGAGCTTAGATGAAATCCCCCTAGGAAAAGAGGGAGCTAGAAAGAAAGAAATCTCCCTAGGACAAGAGGGAGCTATAAAGAAAGAAATCTCCCTAGGTTAAGAGGGAGGTTGAATAAAATAAATCTCCCTAAAGTAAGAGAGGGAGCACAGTTGAAATGGATATCCCTAGTTGAGAGGGAGGCCATATCAAGGTCATGATGGACACCTTGATAGAAGAAATTGGAGAATGTATTTTGAAGGGCTGTTGAGATAAGAAAAGCCGGATCAATTTGTGGAATATTTTGTTGCATGAGTAGTAGGAAAGGAAGCTGCATGGCTGAGGAATCTTCTATCAAGATCCAATGGAAAAGGTCTAAATCCTACTATGAAAAGTTGAAAAGCAACATCAAGTTGTATGGAAGACCCCAAATGTTTGTATCTATTTATGTACATTTGAAATTTTGTTACTGATTGGGGTTGTGTTTGTACATTTAAATCCCTCGGAAGTTTGATAGCATATTTTTACATGCTTGTTATTGTTAATATGTTTGTTTGAGAGATTTGTTGTTGATCTACTTGATCGGGAAGGATTTGTTACTGATTGAGAAACTTGAGGCTTTGTGTGAGACATTGCCTGGGAGGACACTTGGCCAACACTCTGTGTTGATGTATAGTTCATGAAGTAGGGAGGGTGGTGTTGGTCATGGATCTCTGACCTCAGATATGCACCTAGATCCCTAGGTTGATGGTTAGTAAGTAATCCTGATGGTACCTAGAAAAGTTGAAAGCTTTAGTCCATCTTAGTCCCACTTGGATAGATTTCCTTGGTCATGAATCTAGTCCATGGCATTGCAGTGCATAAACTGTTAGAGGACCTTGGATAGTTTTCCTTGGTTAGGAATCTAGTCCATGGCATTGTGGTGCCTAAAGTTCTTCATGGTTCATGTGTTCTAAGATCTTCTTTGTACTTATACTGATGGATACCTCCCTAGTTAAGTGGGAGTGTTGAAATTTGTAACTAGGTTTGGTCTTCATAAATGTATTTGAGATGCACTTATCAAAAGGATGAGATTATTTATTATTATTATAATTATGACTTATTAAATCATGGGTTTCATGCTTGGGTCATCATGTTTTAGGTCAAAGTCCCCATTGATGACTTATAGGATTTATTTTGAGTCATTAGAGTCATTGTACATTTAAAGAGACCCTTCTTGGGCTTTTAGATCATGTAAAAATAATTATTTTTGAGTCAAAAATGAATTTATTCTCCTCCACACCAAGTCAGCCTCAAGAAGATTAGGTCAATCTCAAGACAAGTAATTCGACCTCACATAATGGCTATAAATAGAAGGAGTTCAAATTCATTTGGAGCATCTCATTCTCTCTCACATAGTTCAATCCTTGAAGTTGGAAGCTGGAAAAGCGCGAAATTGTTTAAGGCCTAGAAAATAAACTGAAAGTAAGTGCCAGTTTCTAGAGGAAGATAGAAGAGCTCAAAACTGAAATTTTGGGACAAATCTCACTCCATTCTGAGGTGTATAAAGGGAGATCGAAGTTCTCCAAGTTTGGTTGAGCCTGTTGCTGGATCGAAGCTATTACTAGGTCGAAGTTGCTACTGATGCTGGCAGGTCGAAGTTGGTTGTGAAGGGTTGTCATTTGCAAGAAGGATCGAGGGCTGACTTGATGTGGAGGGAATCTCTGTCTGGGTCTATTATCTTGGATTATCTCGAGAAACTATTGAAGGACGAATTGTTGATTGGGTTTTCCCCTAGATAAGGGTTTTTCCCTGGCTATCTGCCTACATTTATTGTTCTTGTGTTATTGTTTTGGTAATTGGTTGATGAACTAAAACATAAAGAGGAACATAAAGATAAAAGAATCACAAGTAATTATCTATATAATAAAATATTTCTGCCTTTCTGATTTTCTAACAATTTTACCAGGCCAGATTGACCATAGAGTTTGACTAATTGACCAACATTGATTCACTATTGTTTGACTAGGTTTCACTCGTATTATGACTTGTAAAATTGGCAAAAATTTCTAGACAAATTTTTTATTTGTAACCTTGCTAAAAAGACAATTTCTCCTCAAGAAAAGATTGTGGGGTTTTCTCCCAAGCTTGGGTTTTCCAGGGTAAAATATTGTGTCTACTATGCATGGTTGTCTTTCTATGACCTTTACTTTTTCTGCTGCATTTATTGTTGATATTTTTTGTGTATAATTATTCAATGATATCAGTGGCTTGAGAAATATTGTTTAAAAATCATTAGGAAGTAATTATCAAAGCAATTTTTTTTATTCTAATGCACTTGCCACACAATTTCAAATGGTATTAGAGTTTTGTTGAATATCATCCATTAATTTCTACCTCATATTTTAGTATTTAAGTAGCTTGATTAGACTTCATATCTCATGTCAAGATGGTGCCTAGCCTCAGAGTAGAAGACAGGTTGGATGGTGCTACAAATTTTAGATCTTGGAAGACAAGGGTACGCCTTGTCTTAGATGAAAAAAATATTCAAAATTATGTGAAGGAAAGTGTCTCAGAACCACAAGATGTTGAGGAGAAAGCTAAGCATAAGAAGAATGAAGCAAAGGCTAAGAGGATCTTGATAGATTCCATAAAGCATCATTTGATTCCACATGTTTCCTAGTTGAAATCTACGAAAGAGATGTATGATGCCTTGGTTGGATTGTTCGAGAGTAAGAACACTAGAATGAAATTGGCCTTGAGGCATAAGCTCTGTAGGATCATGATGTCTAGATCAAATTTAGTTGCCACTTATCTCATGAGAGTCTCCCCATTGAGAGATCAGCTTGGAGCCATTGGAGATACCATTGATGATGCAAAGCTTATTACAATGACTCCTAATGAATTTCCTTCTTCATGGGATCCATTTGTACAGGGTATTTGTGTAGGAACTAAGTTTCCCAAGTTTGATAAGCTATGGATTGATTCTGTCCAAGAGGAGGCCAGATTGTTATCCAAGAACATCTTGTAGAGACCTCAAGATGAAGAAACTTAAGTCCCTGAAGCTCATGCAAGGAAAGGAAAAGGAAGAAGAAACTTTGATAAGAAGAATAAAGGTGGAAGATCAACTTCGATTTAAGATTAGAAGAAGAAGGATATTTCAAAGACCAAGTGCTTCAAATGTCATGCATTTGCTCACTATGCCTCCCAGTGTCATTAGAAGAAAATGAAGGGAAAGAAACATACATCAAAAACCAATTTTAATGATGATGATGGACATCTACCATAGAAGAAGACAAAGGAATTTAAACTTAATGAGATTGCATATGAACTTCAGAAGGAATATTTTTGTCTCTGCCCTTATAGGCACTATTACTAACAACAATGATATTTGGTTGGTGGACAATGGTTCTAGGCACATGAAAAGTTCACGAGATTCTCTCACTGATTTGAAAAGAAGGATTCAACCAGAACTTGGAGATAATGCAAAGTATGCAGTCAAAGTATTTGGGACACCATCGTTTCAGTTGGAGTTTGGAAGTTCTCTAGACATGAGAGATGCATTTTTTTTACTAGGATTGAAGAAGAACCTGCTCTCGATTTCAGCGTTGGAGGATAAAGGTTACTTAGTTGCATCTGTAGATGGACAGGTTCTTGTATGGCCTAAGGGCTCAAGCATAGAATTAGCAAGATTGATTGGTGTTCGAGAGGAGGGATCTACATATTATTAGAACGTCCAACTCAAGCATTCATACATGATAGTATCAATTTACGTGAGTTATGGCATTGTAGATTTTCTCACTTGCATTACAGGGATTTGCTAGCATTAAGGAGGATGGTTGCAGGTCTTCTAGAGCTATTGGTAGAGAATGAGGGAGTTTGTAGGGGTTGTGCACTTGGCAAGAATTCCAAGGGATATTTTCCAGGTAGTGATAGTAGGTCTAAGGGGATCTTGGATCTAGTGCATTCATATGTATGAGGATCGATGGAAATATCATATTTGGCTGGTTTCTTGTACTATATGACATTCATTGATGATTTCTCTTGGAAGAAATGGATCTACTTCATGAAGACCAAGGATGAGGTCTTCATTAGGTTCTAGGAGTTCAGGGTTTAGGCAGAGAACTTGAAAGGGAAGAACATCAAGGTTTAGAGGTTAGATAATGGAGGAGAATATACTTCCAAGGACTTCAGTTATTTTTGCAAGGAAGAAGGGATCAAGAGGGAGTGGATAGTCCCTTACACCCCTCACCAAAATGGGTTTGTTGAAAGGAAAAACAAGTCGATTGTGGAGGCTATCAAGAAGATGACTCATGATTAGGATTTACTGGGTTCTTATGGGCATAGGAATCCAACACAAAAATTTATGTTCAGAACAAGAGTCCTTACTAGATATTGTAGGACAATACTCTTGAGGAGGCATTCACAGGAGTGAAGCCAAAGGTCAGTCATTTGAGGATCTTTGATTGCCCAATGTACATTTATATGCCCAAGGAGAAGAGGAAGAATTTAGAACCTTCTGGGAAGAAAACTAATTTTGTGGGATACAACGAAACTTCGAATGCCTATTGATCTACATTCCAAGAGAATGCTAGATTGAGGTTATTCGAGATGTTAGTTTTGATGAGGAGGCAACCTTTAGGAAGTCTAGAGAGTCTCATATGGAGATTGATAGTGAGGAGGAGGTTCTGAACGATGCGAGTATAGGTCCCTCTAGTCCAATTGTTCATCCTTCAGATTTTCAAAGGGAGTCAGTAGAGCCAGTAGAGCTAGTGGACCCGCCTAGAGATGTTGTAGGTACCAAGAAGAGACTAGCATGGCTTCATGACACTTTGCAAGATGCAGAGAGGAATGCAACTCCCAGGGGTAATTTTAGGGAGAGTAGGTTACCACAGAGGTTCTTGAGTTATATGGCATTGATGAGCCACATCATTGATTATGAACCTTCGAATTACGAGGAGGCAGAAAGCTAATAGGTTTGGAAGGATGCCATGATGGAGGAGTATCAGTCCATCATGAAGATTGATGTGTGGGAGATAGTTTTGAGACCAAAGGGGAAGTCAATAGTGATTTCCAAATGGATCTATAAGATCAAACATGTAGCAGATGGCAGGATCAAGAAGTACAAAACAAGGTTTGTGCCGGGAGGGTTCTCTAGGAAGAGGGAGTGGATTTTGAGGAGACATTTGCTTGAGTTGCCAAGTACACTTCTATAAGGACTATTGTTTCTGTTGCTTCAATTATGGGTTGGAGGCTCATTAGATGGATGTAAAGACCACATTCCACAATGGTGTGATTGAGGAGGAAGTGTACATAGAGAAACCTAAGGGCTTTGTGGTACATGGGAAGGAGTCCCATGTTTGCAGATTGAAGAAATATTTGTACGGACTCAAGCAGGTACCCAGGGCGTGGTATTCCAAGATTGATGGATACTTGATGAGTTTGGGCTTCACTAAGAGTGATTGCAAATCTTGACCTTTACTTCATGGTTGTTGATGGTAATCCTTTGATCTTGGTGCTCTGTCTTGATAATCTGTTCCTTATTGGGGCAGAAAGGATCATTGTTGGGTGTAAGCGGGAGTTGGATTCAAAGTTCGAGATGAAGGATCTTGTCTCGATGCATTATTTCATGGGATTGGAGGTGTGGTGGAGGCTTGGTGAGATCGTCCTTGGACAAGGGAAGTATGCGATTGAGATCTTGAGGAGATTCTGTATGATCGACTGCAAGTCCATGGCTATACCTATGGTGACAAATGTAAAGAAGTTGTGTCATTCCACTTCAAATTTAGATTTGGTGGATCCCACTATGTATAGGCAATTGATTGGATCCTTGATGTACTTTGTTAACACCACGATAGATATTTTCTTTGTAGTAAACACCATGAGCCAATTTATGGTTGAGCCAAGGCATGTATAGTGGGGGTTGCAATGAAACATGTGTTGAGGTACTTACATGGTACAATTTTATATGATCTGAGATATGTCTTAGGTGGTAAAGTGAGGTTGCAGGGATATGTTGATTTTGATTGGGTCGGGAGTGCAATGGATAGAAAGAGCACCTTGAGGTGCTGCTTCAGCTTAGGATCAACCATGATATCCTAGTTTAGTAGGAAGCAAACTTTTGTTGCACTCAATATAGCAGAAGTAGAGTATATCGCAGCCAATGCTGCAAGACAAGAAAAATGTGGTTTCAGAAGTTTCTTGCAGGGATATTTGATCAAGCGATAAGGATGAACTTGATATACTGTGATACTCAAACCTGTGTGAATCTTTTGGAAAATCCAGTATTTCGTGATAGGTCGAAGCACACTGATATCAAATATCACTTCTTCTGAGAGATGGTGTAGAAGGGAGAATTAAAGCTTCGATACATGTCCATAGAAGAGTAGATTGTGGACATCCTCACCAAGCCTCTATTTAGGGGGAAGTTTGTATACTTTATAGACAAGTTTGGCGTGATGTAGAATGTCTCTGTTGCTGAGAGGGAGCGTTGATGTTTTTGAAGCAAGAGCAAACATTCTCCTATGGGTCATGCTGATTTGATTAGGGGAGAATGATACATTCACCCACGAGGGAATGTTGATTTGGATAGGGGTGAATGGCCTAGCGGCAGTCTTTCTCCCATGGGGCCATACTGATTTGGCTAGGAGAAATTGTCCCACGATACTCACATTGTGCTCAAAGATGGAGTGATCTATTTTTTATAGAGCGGGTTTGAATTATTTATCGATTGTTGTTTTTCACACAATAGTAGGTAAACAATTCTAGTCTAATGTTAAGTTGCGATGTAGGTTCCATAAGTGAAGGGGTTTCTTGTGATGAGGTTCCCCTTAATGGGTCTCCAATCAACATTAAAGATCTATATAAGTAGACAAGCATGTGAGAAGCAAATTATCAGCATAGCAAACTCATCTATCTTTTCTAGTGGAGGAGAAATTTTCAGCTAAGGAGAAATTTGTTTTAGAGAATCATCTTTCATCATCATCATTTATGCTCTTCTTGAGGCTGCACGCATGACCAAGTTGATTGAATTTGACTAAGAGTTGACCAAGTTGTTTGTCTGAATATGAATGAGAGTTGACTAAGCTATTTGATTGAGATATTTGGAGGCTGCATATGTGAGTTTGACTATAGCTGCACATGTGGATTTGACACAGGTCCAAGTTGACCGTAGGACCAAGTTTGACTAGGTTGAGTTGACTGCATAGTTTGGCTGTTTGACCAATTAACTTGTTGTTTGATCATGCTTGATTGGTATTTTGACTTGCAAGGTTGGCACAATTTCTAGACAAATTTCTGATTTGTAACCTCAGTGAAAAGACAATTTCTCAAGAAAAGATTGTTGGGTTTTATCCCAAGGTTAGGTTTCCCAGCGTAAAATATTGTGTCTATTGTCCATGGTTGTCTTTCTATGATCTTTATTGTTTTCGCTACATTTACTTTTGAGATTTTTTTTGTGTATAATTATTCAATGATATTAGTGGCGTGAGAAATATTATTTGAAAATCATTAGGAAGTAATTATGAGAGTAGGAAATTGTATTCTACTACACTTGCCATAGAATTTCAACATGCTTGACTATTTCTTCCTTATGATAAATCACACAATTTCCATCTGTAACACTTGTGCGTTGCACCTATTCTTAATTGCTAGACTACTATAAAAACTACCTAGTAATAACCATCTAAGAGCTGTAGTAGGCAATGTGCATTGCCTTTCCCTTTATAGGCAAGGATGGTGAACATTCCCACTAGGACTTAAACTTTAAGAGAGCTATTTTCATTTCTTAAAATCCCCATTCTAAGTGCAAAGTGCATTGCTAAGTTAGATTTGAACCCAATAACTTTCCCTAAGTGAAGGAGTGTAGTTTGTAGAATGATTATGTCTTTTCCATAAGAATATAATTCCAACCAATATTATAGTATCCTATTTTCCTTTTCATGTGTGTTTGATCATCCATTTGTTCCTTAAAATCATCCCGTCTTTGTAGGAATTTACAGGGTAAGTTCCTCAAACAAAACACCAAAGGACACCGCTCACAAACAGATCACAGATCAATACACCAATATTCTTGACATGGTTAAAACCTTCAAAGAGAGAAATAGTCCACGACTTGAGCCAATGCAGCCACTTCAGGAAATTTATTAATAAAAGAATGAAAATTTACATTAGCTTCTCTCATGAACGGTTACCCCACAAAGGACTCTCCATGCTCTTTAAATAGAGATCATGGACCAATCGGGTGTTAAGCCATGGATCAAGTTGTTGGAAATAATACTGAGAGGGGGGGTGAATCAGTATTAGCAAGTCAATAATTTTTCATTTCCATAATCAGATTCATATACACTACTTCAGTTAATGGAACTTGCGTGTATACACAACTGTGTTTAAGGAAACTAGTGTATATCCTGCAAACTTATGATTCAGTTAATTCATCATATGTTGATCTTTTATCAGTGCATCAGAACCATTTAAACAGTAACCAGGTGCAGTAAAAATAGAACAAACAATCACACATATGAACACAAGATATAAGGTGGAAACCCAATGTGGTTGAAAACCACCTGCTGCAATCGTCACTATCTTCTTTTTAATAAGAAACTTATTTTTACAATTTTTGTACTGGTGCAGTCTTATAATAGTACGCAGGCTTCTACTTGCAGAAGGCTACAACCTTCTCTTGTTCTCCAGCTTCTCCTGGAAGGGAGCTACAACCCCTAACTCTTGTACTAGCTGATATGTTTACTAGTACGTAGGTGCCGACCTACAAAAGGCTACAACCTTCTCCTTTCTTTCAGGGACCACGTTTCATAAATTTTCAAACTGGATCCATCAATAACATCTTTCAATCATCAAATATATATCCACATCAACCAATCTCCTTTGCACCAACCACAACTGAATCAATAAATCACTTTGACAACCCTTCAATTTGATCTTTCTGTTGTAACCAGAATACAGTAACCAGAACCCAAGCTAGAACCCAGAACACTGCAACAAAAAACAGAAGTAGCTAAACATATTTGATGAGGTATATGCTACTTCCATGTGTCGAACCTGCATGCATATGAACTTTCTCAAGGCGAACCTATGTACAGATCTGGAAATCAAATTTAAGATGTATACGTTGTTTTGATGTGCAGAGTGTATATGCACCTTTTCTAAAGTGAACCCGCATACAGATTTGTAAATGATGATTTAAACATTACAACAATTCCAGACTTCAGATAAATGATCAAACCACATAAAGATACTTCACTTCAAGCCTTAATATCTTGACCCATCATTAGATCTTATTCTTCATCAAGAACTAAAGTTCATCCTTTGTTCAGATCCAACTATGCACCATAACCCAATAACCTTTATACTAGATTTTTTCTTCATCAAATATTTAATACTTGAGTGCCTTTGCCTAATTATCTTCTCCTCCTTTTATAGTCTTAGGCCTTTCTCAATACCATGGACCAAAACCACTTAGAACCAATACCTTGGACTAAATACCTCAGACCATATATCTTGGACCAATACCATGGATCCAAATACCATGGACCAAAATACCATGGACCAAATACCTTGGACCAAAACTTAGTTTTCCAAGATATATGCGCCTTTCATTATGTGAAAGTGCATATGTACGTATACGCTCCTTTTGGTATGTTAACCCACATGTATACGCTAGTTTGTCAAGGTGAACTTGCATATACCTCTCTTTCCTCATTCTGTGAAGTCTGTAACTCTGTGTTGTTAACTTGTTGAACTGTGATCTGTCATCTAAGTGAGTTGCCATTAAGGACAACACCTGTGTCATAATGCCAACAATCTCCCCCTTTGGACTTGATGGCAAACCCAAGTCACTCTCCCCCTTTGTGATGAAGGTCAAAGGGTTATGCTCCCTCTAAGTACATGCTGAATTTTCTAATATGATGAAGTGTGTTGATTAAGCTCCATAATTAAGTCCATGCCCCCCTAGATATAAGCAAGGTCTGCAAAAAGATTTCCTAAAAGAAGAACATGACTCTATATATGCATCATAAATGACCTTCCTATCACCAATGACTCATACATACATCCATCTCCCAACCAAGTGGGGGTATACCAAGTTTGACTCATCCACCCAACCAAGTGGGGATATACCAATTGTTTATACATGTCAAAACAAGAACATTACATCATCCATCCCATGCATAGTGGGGTAACAAAATAGGTCGTTTCATGAACTTTACATTAAAAAATATACATGACATATATAACAGAGACCAAATGTTTGAAACAAGACCATGATAGTCATCAAAAACTATCATTATCAACATCTGTCAATGAGCATCTATACCAGCAATCATGTTCTCCCCCCGAACAACTGTGTGAATCTGTACCAAGATCTTCTAAGATAATGCTAACAATGCATTATTAGAAGTATATGCTCCCCTTGAACCTGTGCCAGATGATCACTGTCAGATCTGATCATTTCATATAGTAGAAGAGTTATCAAGGCATTATCATCAATCAGATATACATCAAGTTATCAACAACTTATGAGAGCCAACATATTTCCACATGTCATCCATAGACTGTAACCATCATCAAACAGAGTAGATAATTCCCTTAACCATATTAGACCCCTTTCATCCTGAGTCTGACCCACTGCTTTTCCTCAAACCAACATATATGCGACTATGTCCACAGAAACTAGTGTATATACGCGACTATGCTTGATGAAACTCGTGTATAACCACCTTTCTCTAAAACATATAAGTTTTAACAGCAGTATGATGCATCAACTACTCCTAGCTTTTGTCTGAGATATTCAAATGTCTCTCTGGGCAGTGGTTTGGTGAATATATCAGCAACCTTTTCTTTGGGGGGAACATACTCCAATTTGACCTTTTGTTCAAGCACTTGTTCACGTAGAAAATGATATTTGATGGGTATGTGCTTGGTCTTGGAATGCATGACTGGATTCTTTGAAATACTGATGGCACTTGTATTATCATATAGAATGTAGATGGGTGGAATACATGTGATCTGAATGTCTTGCAATGTTTGCATCATCCAAAGAAGTTGTGTGCAACAACCACATATTCTGCTTCAGCTATTGATAATACAATTGAACTTTGTTTCTTGCTGAACCAAGACACTAATTTGGAACCCATATAGAATGCACCACCACTAATGCTTTTTCTGTCATCAACACTTCCTGCCCAATTTAAATTTGTATATGCATGAAGTGTAAGATCTGTATCTCTAGGATACAATAAACCAAAATTATGTGTTCCCTAAAGATATTTGAAAATCATTTTGACTAATTGAAGGTGTGATTCCTTTAGATTTGCTTGGAATCTTCCAACTATTCCTACCACATGCATGATGTCTAGTTGGGTACTTGTTAGATAAAGAAAAATGCTAATCATGGATATGTAAGTTGGTTGATGAACTGCTGCTAATTCATCATTTGAGCTGAGACTATATCCTGTTACCATTGGGGTACATACTGGTTTAGAATTTTCCATGCCGTATTTTTTCAAGATCTATTTGAAATATTTGGTTTGTGATAGAAAAATACCATCTTTATTTTGTTGAACTTGTAGACCAAGAAAATATGTAAGCTCACCAAGTAGGAACATTTCAAATTCTTGCTGCATTACCAAAGCAAAATTTCGACTCATGGCTTCTTCATTGCTACCAAAAATGATATCATCAACATACACAACAAGTATTAGCAATTTATTATTGTCAATCTTTGTATATAGATTTCTATCATTTGATCCTTTTGAGAAACCTTGTTGATGGAGATATTTGTCAAGAGAGTAATACCAGGCCCTTGGAGCTTGTTTTAGACCATAGAGAGCCTTTCTGAGTCTGCATACAAGTTTTGCATCATTTCTAAGAATGAATCCGTCTAGTTGCTCAATATAGACTTATTCTTCTAAGTCTCCATTAAGAAAGATAGATTTTACATCCATTTGGTATACTTTGAATTTCTGAAAACAAGAAAGAGAAAGAAACATTCTTATGGTTTCAAGTCTAGCAATAGGTGCAAAAGTTTCTTCAAAATCTATACCTTCTTATTGAGCATATCCTTTACAAACAAGTCTGGCCTTGTTTCTAATAACTTCTCCATTTTCGTTCAGCTTGTTTTTGAATAGCTATTTAGTTCCTATGATATTCTTATCATGAGTTCTAGGAACTAATTCCCCAGTATTATTCTTTTCAATTTGCTCAAGTTCTTCATTCATGGCCTTGACCCAACATTCATCTTTGCGTGCTTCATTTACATTTTGAGGTTTGGTGGAGGATAACAATGTTAGATAGCTTGAAGCTTATGTAATAGTTCTTCTTGTCTGCACACCTGCCTCTTTATGTCCCAAAATTTGAGTCTCTGGATGATTTTTATGAACAAACCCGAATGGAGTCTTTTTTCTACCGTTATCTCTTCTTATGGTGCTTCATTGGTTTCTTCTTCAAAATTAGTCTGATTTGATGTGGAAAGATAATCCTCATCTTCTTCATAGTCTTCGGTTGTTATTTGCTTTGGATTTTTGCATGCTTCATCAACCATAGCATTAATACTTTCAATAATTTTCCCAAGTCTTTTATTATAACATTTATATCCTTTACTTCGGGAAGAGTAACCAAGGAGAATATCTTCATCTGCTCTGGGTTCAAACTTACTTAGTTTTTCATCAGTTCTTTTGATGTAACATTTGCTTCCAAAAACTTTGAAATATTTTACAGTAGGAGTCTTACCATACCAAAGTTCAGTGTTGTTTACCCAAACATTTGCTTGGTTGAGAATAATGACGACATCGAATGCGGCTTCACCCCAAAAGGTTGCAGGAGTTCCAGACTCATCTAGCATAGCACGAGCCATTTGTTGAACAATTCTGTTCATCCTTTCTACCACTCCATTTTGCTGAGGAGTCCTTGCAGTGGAGAATTACCTTTTTATTCCATGTTCTTCACAAAAGTCAAAGAATTCATCCTTAGTAAATTCCCCTCCTCGATCAGATCTGAGGCATTTGATTTTGTGATCTGATTCATTTTCAGCCAAAGCTCTGAATTTTTCAAATGCTTCATCTTTATGCTTTAGAAGTCATATCCAACACATTTTGGAAAAATCATCAATAAACAATATAAAATATTCTTCTCCATGAGGTGAATTTTTCTTTGATGGTCCACATAAATCAGTATGAACAAGTTCAAGAGGCTTACTAGTTGATCCTTCATTTTCAGGGAAGTGCGATCTCGTTTTCTTACCAAATTGACATGATTTGCATATTGTATTTTCTGGAATGCTGATATCAGGAAAAAATCACGAACAACCTGGAATCTGCATGCTTTTCTTATTTGAGAGAAGCTTAGATGCCCCAATCTTCTGTGCCATAGCCAGTGTTCATCATTTTTGCTTAGAT
>APFE031011926.1:78174-124030 GCA_000404065.3 Pinus taeda | reverse complement strand
AAAAGTTAGTATAAAAATAATTTATTTATTTTATGACGACACTTCCCCTAAATTATTCTCTATTCTAATTTATTACAATTATTAGTTATAGGAATTATGTGAAAAGATTTTATAATCTAAATGTAACAACAAATAATATTTGTATCATTATTGTGACATTGCTAAAAATGCTGCTAAGTAGAATAAGGGTGTCTACAATTGAATCATAGATTTAAAACTGCATTTATCCCTTAAACCATAAGAACCATATTGTGAGAAAAAGGATAAAAGCTCATAAGAAAGCTCATGAATATGCTACCTAGTGGACTTGTCACCATAATAATAATATCATAAGCAGGAAGAATGATCATGAATAGGTTAGCTAGAGTTAGGTTAACAAAAGCCACTTCTTTTAGACAACCCTATCACTTGTTAACTTATATAACAAAGTGGCTAAAGAACAATATACAACCAAATAACGCAACTATTCTAATTTATAATCTAAATGTAACAAGAAATAATATTTGTCTCGTTATTGTGACATTGCTAAAAATGCTCCTAAGTAGAATAAGGGTGTCTACGATTGAATCATAGATTTAAAACTTCATTTATCCCTTAAACCATAAGAACCATATTGTGAGAAAAAGGAAAAAAGCTCATAAGAAAGCTCATGAATATGCTAGCTAGTGGACTTGTCACCATAATAAAAATATCATAAGCAAGAAGAATCATCATGAATAGGTTAGCTAGAGTTAGGTTAATAAAAGCCACTTCTTTTAGACAACCCTATAATTTGTTAACTTATATAACAAAGTGGCTAAAGAACAATATACAACCTCACTTAACCCCTATATTACAACTAATTCCTCTAAGATAATAATCAATGTTCCTAAACCTCAAAAAATGTTCTTGTACAACTTTAGTGCAATAGTCCTCAACATGAGAGTAACTCTTAACTCTTCTAATCTATTCCAAAAACTAGTCATAGGAATTATGTCAAAGACTTTTCTAATGTAAATGAAACAATACGTATTATTAGTTTCATTAATATGACATTGCTGAAAATTTTCCTTAGTAGGATAAGGTAGTATAGCGTTTAATGATAAGTTTAAAACTTCATTTATCCCTTAGCACTTTCCGTGGAAATTTACATTAACATCTTGACATTATCTTCAAAAAAATGCCATATAAATTAGCTAAAAGGGGATTAATTATAATGGTCTTATAATTTGAGGGATTGCTTCTATTCCAACATTTCAAAAATAAATACAAGGAATATTTGACTCCATGGTTTAGAAATGCATTGCCTAACTACTAAATTGAATAACTAATGGATATAAGAATTGAAGATATTCATTGCAATTTTAAAAATTTCTACTTAGCACTTTTTTCTTTCTTTAAATCTCTTTTTTTTTAAAGTTTGTTAGCCTCAAACTCTATATCTTCTATATAATTTTTTTTCCTATGATTTATATTATTTAGCTTGTACCTAAGCCTCATACACTCTCTCTATGGGGATTTCAATCTATCTTTAGTCCAAATAATCCAACTAAGTTATTTAGTTCCTGGTCTAACAACAATTTATCCCAGACTAAGCTTGAGTAATTGTTATCTTAGTTCACTAAGTATAATACAACTCTATGAAACATATGACCGCAAAGTTGAGGCTTTATTTATGTAAATTTGTTAGCCTTAAACTATATCTTCTATAGAAAAAAACTTCCTTATTTAGAAAATGTGTGAAAGAAAAAAACTTCTCCTTATGTACAAAATGTGTGAAAGTTGTGCGCAACATTAAGGAATTTTTAAATTATTTTACTCTAGGAATTCTATTCATTGAGGGAAATAATATTGTTTTCTTTACTTTTTATAAGTTATAATAACTCCCAAAGTTCCCATAATCTAGATATGTACGAAAGATCATTTTTCTTTCTATGTCTACATCACTATATTTCCTTTTAATGAGGGATTCCTATCGATTTTTGTTTCTGGATTTTTAAGACTTACTAGAAGAATCTGTAATGTCTTTTTCAACAAACGTATAGAGTATTTCGTACTATAGTTGGTCATCATCGTGAATTAAAATAGAGAGGATTGTCTTAAAATCATGATGGACATGCTAATTTTTGTCCTTATTTAGAAGGGGTTTTAATTCGTTATTTAATTTCTTTACGGAAAAAACAACTTTGATTTCATAAAAGTTGAGTGGAAATAAAACTTAGATCTTTTTTAATATCTTATCATTTAAATAATAAAATTAATTTCTTTTTCAATATACAAATAAATTTACAAGAGATTATTATTAAGAGAATATGATATATAAATATTTATAATAATAGGAATAAATATATAAATATAATGATCATGTTGCTTAATTTTTGTAAAATAAAATCTGGTTAGATTATGAAAATATTCACATCCAGTAGACCCTAACATTTATATATATAGATATTAATTTAAATTTATAAAAAAATTGATAAATTATAAAATATAAGTTAAAACAATTTATTAAAAAAAACTTCTTTTAATGCCATCAGAGAAGAATACTCTTGAGAAAACTTTAAATTATAAGAAATTTGGCAAGAAAGAAACAAATCTCAAGACAAGCAGGGGAAACCTTCGCCCCACAACAAAAAAGTGAATTCAACAACACTTCAAGCATTAATAGTTATGAGGATTTGATTACTGCACAAAATAAAACTTCATTTAACACCAAAGCAGATCTCCTAGACCAAACTTCTTCTCCGACTATCTTCAAAAAGACGAACACAATAGATCACGAAGCTAAGACACCAATGTCCCAAGAACCAGAAGAGATGAAGGAGATGCAAGATAAACGAATTTGGAAGACCATAGAGAAAGAAAGCTACAACACCAATCTCGCCAAGAAATATGAGGTGCCAAACAATTAAAAACTAAGAAAATTATAGGTCCAATAGACCAATTTGGTCTCAGTGGATGTTAACCACCACCACCATCATCATTATTATTATTAAATTCTATATTTATTACAAATAGAATTATCTAAGATTTTCAACATGAAACTAAATTTTAGTTACAAGTTTATTAAGTGTATCAAAAAGTCTTAGTAAGTTATAATTTTTTTCTAACATAGCTACAAATCATATATGTTGTAAATTATGATAATAAACAATAAGCTAATAAAAATAATTACTATAAAATCATAACCATAAACATATGTAAAAATTATCAAAGCAAAAAATAAATATAAAGAGGGATTGATAGGAGAGTCAACCAAAAGAGATGCCTCTTACTTTATATTATTAGCATGTTTCTAGAAATTTTTTGAATAAAAATCTATGTTTATGATATATGTGTCCAAACATGAATATAGGTATTTCTAAAAAAATTCGAGGAATATGAGTAACTATGGAAATATTCATTTTATTTTCAGGATGTTGTTAACGCTGCTTCTAGTCCTCTATAATGATGGGGATGGAGCTAGTATTCTTACAAGTTGATTTTACCATGAGCTCAATAGATTCCTCCTCTTTCCTAGACATATCATGATAGATTGTGAAACTAAGACCAAAAAACTTGCTATGGAGGATAGGGAATTTTGTCGATAGGATCCTAAATCTATCAATATATGAAATAATAGAATGACTTTGTTACTTGACTGCGACAAATAAGATTACTTTTAGTAACCAATAGAGAGCCAATAGAGAGCCATAACATTAGACACCTCATTGTAGTTGGACTTCGACAAGTATGTTTTGTCCACCAAACCTTTCAAGGTAGAGACAATTTGTTCAAATGATGTATTTTGTTTACTCTTCTTAATGGAGTTAACTAGAGTATGAAGAAAATATTGAACGTTGGGTGAGGTATATTTCTAATATGATTTCTTAGCAGTTTCAACATCACTATAAGCCCCTATACTGTGAGAATGTGAATAATCACCCTATAACATCTTTGAAACTTATAAAATCTTTGAGTATAAGAAACATCCATGAGTTTCTTCATTACTAGACATAATAGTGACACTACAAACATAATATAGAAATAGAATTTAGGTAGGTCAATTATAATCTATCTCGGAGAGGCTTAAAATAAACACAAAGAGAAATGTGTGAAACAAATAGATTTGGTGGTGGTTGATCCTCACAGACCCAAATTTTAGAAACCGACCCCACCCTTAAACACATAGGAAAATCATACACGTAGATTGGAAAATACAAGTAGAATCAATAATATAGAAATCGTATATAGCTCCAACCACTGCCAATGTAACAAAACTAGTAACCTACTGCACTAAGGGCACAAAAAAACATTTCATAGAAATTCTAACTAAAGAAGGAGAATAGTGAATCATAAATGATACCACCAAAATATTGAAACATAGCACATATGAATGAGATTTCTCTATATAGAACATGATGGTAGTGATGCTCACTATTACATCGACAATTGAGTCCATCATTGGTCAAGACTAGGCTTCATTGATGTTTGAGCAAGACAAACAACCATAACTACACCGTACCTTTACCATCATCTCACACAAATCAAACACAAATCACACATATCTACTCATGATTATCTTGGATAATGGCACATACCATGACTCAACCTGCCTGAATTGCTTAACTCGGTTAACGATGTGTGCAGGTCAAGTTATAGAAGTGTCCTTCACACCACATTTATAGGTAAATAGTTGATTTCTTAATAATAATACAATATTTAAACAACTAAACCTATGCCGTAAAAAATATAAAATAATTTATCTATTTATTTATGTGTGCAAATTTCCACATTTCTTAATCATATATAAGAAATGTTTCACAAAGAACACACATTATCTATTTATTTCTAAAGAATGAAAATTTACTTATGTAATCAATTTATGTTTGGGAAAAAATGGTTGTGACAACTTAAAATACAGATCAATAGGAATATGTCCATTTCCAAGGAACACGTGCATTCCTAACAGTTGTGGGAATTTTCAATAATATGTTTGTGCTCCTAGGAACACACACAAATTCAATTTTCTTGCTTTGCTAAGATTGAGATGGCCTCCAAGATCAAGGTTTTGGGGTTTTCAAAGCTACACACTCAGGAAAGTGTACATGGTCTCACGAATGCATGAGTGTAGTTATAATGTTCTGATTTCCATTCTCTGAGGCAATCATTTTTCCATGAACATATTATAAATATTTATATAATATAATAAAAATAATGTTAAAATAATATACATATACATCATACGTATACATGTAGATTTATATAATTTTCACATTAATGTGATCGCATTATATAAATATTTATAATAATTTTGAAGGGAAATGATGGTGTCGAAAATGGAAATGGCCATCGCAATTACACTCATGTAGGAAAAAATACCATTATTGAGACCATGTGCATGTTCTTCAATTTGTAGTTTCGAGAACCCCCAAATATTGACCTTTGAGACCAACTCAATGATAGAAAAGAATTCGAAAGACTAATTTCATATCCTCTTTATGCTCTTCTTTATTTTTTGAGTAAACAAGGACTTCATCCAAAGGAATGATACAAATTTCTCCAAATACAGTTAGAGGATGTTGTTCATTAGGCACATGAATGTGGTTATTATACTTGTGAGCTGAAATGGAACAGCTAAAAACTCATATTCTCCATATATCATTTTGAAGGTTGTCTTGTGGATGTTTTCGTAAAAACCTAATGGTACGTAAAACTCAAATGTAATTTTGAGAACACTACAACTCCTCTTAGTTCATCAAGAAATTCATCAATCCTAAGTAGAAAGTACTTGTTCATCATTGTAGTCTCATTCAACTCTTATTAATCAATGTATAACCACAACACACAATCGTTATTCTTTATCAATAATGTTGGGGTCCCCTACAGTGACACTTTGAGTCTGATGTATCCTTGATCCAACATTATTTCAGTTGAATGTTCAATTCCATGTTGAAAAGTGCAACAAGAAATTCTCAATTTGATTTTTCCATGATTAAATTGAAAAAAAGAAATTCCACAACAACAAACAACTTGGATGATGTTAGCTTGTGTGACATGTCTTGTGTCACCCAATTTACTCAAAAAAACTAAGTTGGAGGAGTTAGAGTTCAGTTAAGAATGTGTGATTACTAATTTGTAGCAATCAAAGTCATTTATCTCATGTTTCTTTCAGTTGAACTAGTACCAACTTTTGAAGGAACTAGTGGAACGTTAGTTAGGTAGTGGGACTTTAGTCAAACTCACTGATCATCTAGTTAACTAATCAATCAGTCCAAAATAGCTAGTGCATGCAAATAATTTGAGTTACCCATTTAAGGTGGAGATTCCAAGGCAGTGTAACATCAATTCCAAACCTATCTTGAGTTTACAAGTGTTGCATCGAGCCAGATGTTGATCTGATAATCACCCTATGAGTGATCTAAGTTAAGAATTATTAAATGGAGGTATTACAAACTCATGTGATGGTGTGTGTCTAGGTTATTTAAGCAATAGATCGATCAGATTACAAATAATAGAAACTTCAAATGGAAGACAATAGAGAAATACAGTAAGCAAATACACAAACACAAGAAATTAATAAGGAGTTCACCCTATCCTCCAGGGCTACATCTCCAGTCCAGCTTTTAGTGGTGGCCTTCTTTTATTGTGTCTTAAAGTTAATTACAAATAAGGAGCTCAATGTGAGTCTCCTGTCATAGGATAGCTTGGCAGGGTGGTTCCTGGATTTCCCAAGCTAATAGAGTACATAGACACTTGGCCTTACTAGCTTTCTGACCTCTTGGGTCTATAATGGAAGGAGCCCAATGTGGTGCTTAGTCCTAATAGAACCCCTTCAGGGATGGCTCGAATTTCTCAAGCCCTCTGGTTCTCGATGTTGCCTTTGGTCAGTTCGGCCCTCTGGCTTCTCACCACTTTTCTCTGCTCTCTCTCTATCTACTTTCTCTATTCTTCCATGTGTGTGGGTGTGTGGGTGCCCCCTTTTTGCTGGTCTGTGCATGGCTTTGAAGCCACCCGAGCTCATGGATGTCTGATTCCTCTTCCAAATCCATCAATTCACCTGCTACAACTTCGCTTTAAGTTCCCTGTCTTGGCGTTATCATCAGACTCATAGGGAGTGGCCACTTGTCCTCCTGCAAACTGCACCAACTTGCTTTGTCAGTTTGTTTCTTCAGTTACATTATGGAATAAGTCATTTGCCACTTTGGCGGTCAAATCGGACCTCAAATTCTTATAGGTCATAACTTAATCCCCTGTCAATTTCGATTTTCCCATTAAGCATGATCTCAGCCGTTAGATCTAGATCCCTCATTTTTCTTTGAAGTCTGTCCTGACCTGGTACAGCCATGGTTCTATTGATCATTCTTTATGGATCCAATTCGGATCACGACCTTCCCACTGAAAAGCTTTTGGACCACCAAAATTTGGTTTTCTTTCAAGCATCGACTAAGTGGGGGTATTGTTGTCTCACTTGCCCAATCTCAATCCACTTTGCACTACTCAGCTTTGAACCTTTGAGTCCAATTATAAGGTACTCAAAATTTCCTCTGTGCATTGTCCTCACCTTCCTGTCCAAGACTGTGTCTTCTTGCAATTCATTCAGATATTCAGGTAGCAGGTTATCAATAGAAGGTAATTGAATTTGCTCTTCAGGATTCTCAATCATTGAAGGTTCAAACAATCTCAAGAAATCTGCATTTACGACTGAGTAGATGTGCATGTAAGCTGGTAGATCAAGGCGAAAAGAATTTTCACCAATCTTCTCAAGTATCCTAAAAGGTCCATACCTAATAGGCTTTAGATTTTTACCTTCAACTTGCATCTTGTCCTTCCTGATATATGACCAGACCTGTTCACCAACTTGGAAACTATGCTCCACCCAATGCTTGTCATGCCTTGCCTTGTATTTGGCTTGGCTCCTTTCCAGCTATTCCTGTACTACCGAGTGGATCTCTTGGATTTTTTCAACGAACCTAGTTGCCTTGTCCACATCATTGTCTCCATCAACGATGGTATCTTTACCAAATACAAAATCCAATGGAGACCTTGGTGTGAAATCAAAACAGGTTTCAAGAGGAGATCTATGTGTAGAAGAATGGTTTGCTTTGTTGTAAGCATGTTGCACATAACACAAGTGTTCATCGCAAAGCTTAGGATGTTTGCTGCAATATCATCTCAGTAGTCGGATCACTGTCATGTTAACTACTTCTGTTTGGCCATCAGTTTGTGGATCAAAAGTGGTGCTTTTCTCTAATTGGGTGTCCACAAGCTCCCACAAACTAGACCAAAACTTCCCCACAAATCTGGTGTCTCGATCAAATACAATAGAAGTGGGTAACCCAAAATGAACCCATACATGTTCAAAGAATAGTTTTGCAATTTTTTCAGCTGTAATCTGCTTATTACAAGGTATCAAAATGCACATTTTGCTAAACCTATCCACAGCCACATACAAATAATCATGACCCTTTCTAGACATAGGCAGTCCCCCAACAAAATGCATTGAAACACTTTCCCAAGGGTGAGAAGGAACTAGTAACACGTATAGGCCTAGTTTTCTATTATCGGGCTTGCTTTTGGCACACATAGTACACCCTCTCACATATCTAGAAACTGTTTCATTTATTTTTGGCCAATAATAAAATCTTTACAGCTGTGCAACTATTTTACTTACCCCAAAGTGACTTGATATCAGAGAAGTGTGTTTCTCTCTGATTATCTTTACTCTCTCTATTTGTGGAATGCAGAGTTTCCCACAATGATATAAGAGTTAGTCCTTCACATGATAATCCAATTCTTCTACCGTTTTTCCTTGACTGAAAGTTGCATATACATCTTTAAAGTCTATATCTTGATCATATTGTTCAATGTAGCTTTTCATGTACTACAAAATTATGCTTCAGTATAGTAGATGCATTTATAGTGGGTCTAGATAACATGTCTGCAACTTTGGTATGTATGCCCTTTTTATATATGATGACTAAATCAAACTGCTGTAGAAAACCCATCCACATGAAATGTCTTGATTTCTGCAATTTAGCTTGGGAGTGTAGATGTTGAAGTGGTTGATGATCAGTATGTATTACTATCTCTTTTCCCATTAAGTAATGTTTCCACTTTTTTACAGTACGAACTAATGCATACAATTCATTATCATATGTACGATAGTTAAGTACTACAGAATTAAAAGTCTCAGAATGATAACATATGGGTTTACCGTGCTGTGTCAACACTGCTCCAATGGCATAGTCACTGGCATCTATTTGGATCTCAAATGGTCTTCGTAGATCAAGCAATGCTAGTATAGGTGTTGTACTAATCCTTTCCTTCAAGGTGTCGAAGGCTTTCTGATGTTTGCCTCCTGACTGAAACACCTCGTTCAATCTCGCTAAAGCATTTAAGTGAGTTACAATTGAGGAAAAGTTAGAGATGAACTTCCTGCAATATTGTGCTACTCCTAAGAAGCTTCTCACTTCTGTAGCAGACTTGGGTTTAGGGTAGTTTACAATGACTACCACTTTAGAGGGATCTATTTTCAATTGATCGCTCCCTACTATATGACCCAAATAATTGAGAGATGTTTTGCCAAATTCACATTTGGAGAGTTTAACATAAATTTTTTCTCTTTTCAAAACATCTAATGTCTTCTTAACATGCTTTAAGTGTTCCTCACACATTTTACTAAAAATCAGAATGTCATCCAGATATACAATAACAAAATCATCAAGAAAAGGTCTGAGTACATTATTCATTAATCTCATGAAAGTAGCAGGGGCATTAGTCAAGCCAAAAGGCATAACCAGCCACTCATACAATCCCTGCTTTGTTTTGATAGCAGTCTTCCATGCATCTTGTTCTGCAACTCAGACCTGATGGTATCCACTGTGCAAATCCAGCTTGCTGAAATAAGCAACTTCCTTCAATTGATCTAAAAGATCATCTATGTGAGGAAGGGGATAACAATTTGTTATTGTTATCTTATTCACTGCTCAGTACTCAATGAACATTGTCCACGAGCCATCTTTCTTTCTCATCAAAATGATTGGTGACCCACATGGTGATGTTCTAGGCCTAATGAACCCCTTCTTGAGCAACTCCTGCACTTGCTTCTTGATTTCAACATTCTCTAAAGTAGACAACCTATGCATTCCAATGTTTGGCAATGGAACATCTTGCTGCAAAATAATATCACACACTATGTCCTTTTTGGGTGGTAGACCTTTAGGTTCTTGAAATAGAACATCATAATCTGAAACAATATTTTCTATATCAGCTTGCTGCTTAGCATTATAGCCCTCAAATACATTGGTTTTATCATGTTTCCTTTCCTTTACAACAATTAGTAAGAATTGTTTGCACGAATTTATCATTCTTTTCATCTGCCCTGAGTTTATGATACTTTTTCTCAACTCTGTGGAAAATAGCATTTCTATCATACAAGTAAGGACACCCTAAAACAATTCCACATATATCCAAAGGAATTATGTCTAACCCAACCTCATCTACCAATGTTGACCCAAAAAAAAAACTTGAGTTTGCACTCTCTAGTCACTTGTAGTTGTGCTTTATCATTCAACCATCCTAATGGGTATGGTTTTTTGTGAGGTGTAGTTGTTGATCCCAATTTCTTTACAATTTCTTTAGAAATCAAATTTACTTGTGAGCCACTATCAAACAAAGTATCAATCTTTTGATGTTTGGAAACAAGTCGAATACAGAAAAGCTCATGTCTTTTTCTCTCATGTTCTTCATCAATAATAGATTGAGCAGAATTACTAGTAGACACTTTAGAACTCTTACCTTTTATAGCTATGGCTGCAATGGTTATTTCATCTCCCAAGTCTGACCACAAATCTTTCTGAATAGCTACAACAGTCTTCTTGTTCTTGCCCTCATACTTCTTAGGTCTTAGCTTTGGATTCAGAATCTAATAGTGCTCATCATCATGCCCATCCTTTTTACAATGAGTGCATGAAGCTTTGATTTTATGTGCAGTGTTAACCTTCCTTGCCTTCGACTTTTTCTTTATTTTCTCCTTTCTCTTGCTTGCAGTGGGTTGGTATGGTCCCCGAACTTCTGGATTTCCATTCCTTCCTCTAGCCTGTAGATCAGTAGCCTGTACCGATACCTCATCTATACTAGTGGGATTAAACATGAGGATGGTACGCCTAATGTAGCTATGTAGAACACCAATTTACTTCAAAAGAGTCTTTGGTGAGTCTAATGAGATTCCTAAAGTCAATGCTCTCTTTCTAAGTTCTTGAGTGTACCATTGCACACTTTTCCCTTTCAACTACCGAAGAGTTTTCCAACTCATCATGGCCTTTTGCATGTAGGCCAATCATAGACTTTCTTCTTGATGGCAGAAACAAATTCACTCCAGACAGAGATAGTCTTACCATGTCTTTTCATGTCAGCTTGGGTTCTGCCTTCCCACCAAACCAAGGTAGTGCCTCCTAGGCGTGGACTTGCAAGCTAAATTTTGCTCTTGTCTGAGTCGATGTTTTGCACTCTGCAATACACATCAATTTGTCTAATCCAATTGTCTAACTTTTCAACATTTATCTCTCCATCATATATAGGCAAATCGAATTTAACATCTAGCTTGATAAAAGATGTTTTATTATTATGCATAGGGCTAATAGGAGGTGTGAGAAAGTCTTCCTCTTTCCCTTTTCCTTTTGAGTGGTCATGGGAATGAGATTCATCTTCTTCTTTATCTTGTTTAAAGTCTGATGAATCTTCATCCTTATGCTTTCTAAAGTCCCTATAAATTTCTTCTACCATAGACTTTATAACTAGGAAACTCTCTATGAATTAAGGATCTGGCCCCATAGAACCTTCCTCTAACATGGTCTTTCGAGGATCGACTCTCCCAATCTCAATATTAGTTTCGACCAACTATCCTTCACCTGATTTGAGCTTTGATCCAGTAAGCATTCAACAGCTAAACCAACACAAGCTTATCTAACATTACAGCCTAAAGTATTGATATGACTTGATCTAATAATCACCCTATGAGTGATCTCAGTTAAGAAATATTAAATGGAGGTATTATAGACTCATGTGCTAGTGTGTTTCTAGGTTATTTAAGCAACAGATCAATCATATTGCAAATACATAGACACCTGAAATGGAAGAGAGTAGAGAAATACAATAAGAAAATATAAGAACACAAGAAATTAATAAGGAGTTCACCCTATCCTCCAGGGCTACATCTCCAGTCAGCTTTCAATGGTGGCCTTCTTTTATTGTGTCTTAAAGTATAGAATTACAAAGGAGGAGCTCAATCTGAGTCTCCTATCATAGGATATCTTGGTAGGGTGGTTCTTAGATTTCCCAAACCATTAGAGTACACAGACTCTTAGCCTTACCAGCTTTTTAACCTCTTGGGTCTACAATGGAAGGAGCCTAATGTGGTGCTCAGTCCTGACAGATCCCCTTCAAGGATGGCTCGAATTTCTCAAGCCCTCTAGTGCTCGATGCTACCTTCAGTTAGCTCAGCCCTCTATCTTCTCACTACTTTTCTTTGCTCTCTCTCTATCTGCTTTCTCTATTCTTTCCTGTTTGTGGGTGTGTCGGTGCCACATTTTTGTTTGTCTGTGCATGGCTTTAAAGCCACTGGAGCTCATGGCTATTTGATTCCTCTTCCAACTTCGTTGATTCACCCACTACAGCTTCGCTTGGAGTTCCCTATCTTGGCGTCATCATCAGACTCACAGGGAGTGGGCACTTTCGCTCTTGCAAACTACACCAACTTGCTTCGTCGGTTCATTTCTTCAGTTACATTATGGAATGAGTCATTTGCCACCTTGGCGGTCAAATCGGACCTCTAATTTTTATAGGTCGGAGCTTAATTCCCTGTTAATTCTAGTTTTCCCATCAGGTGTGATCTCTTCTATTAGATTTGGATCCCTCAGATTCGACACCATTTACTCATTTCACATGGTGGACTTGATCGACCATTAGCACGCAATGAGTGGCAGTTTTCTTTCTCCTCCCCTACCATGCGTCAGGCACTGAGTGGAATCTCTTCATTTTCGCCAAAACTGCTTACTGCCCAGGGGTGCCCCTGATCGATACTACCAGTTTTTGGAGTGTAGGTCTCGCCTTAGGCTTTAGCCTTTTCCCCCATGGTTTTCCCAGCTCTCATGCAACTGAGCGCTCAAGGCCTCTCCATTTTGAGGGTTTTTTCCCATCAAAAACTCCCTCCATTTCTTGATCCGAGCTTCATAGGGGCTAGTTTTGACTCCTGCGCAATCTCCATTGGCCTCGGTCTGCGTGCTTTGACCAAGGTCCTCGTCATTCCACACTAGCTGCCAACTGCCACTAGTTTAGAGGTGTTTTTTATCGCTACTCTTAATTCTTTGAAGTCTATCCCAACCTGGAACAACCATGGTTCTGTTGATCATTCTTTGTGGATCCAATTCAGATCAATGATCATCCTAAGGAATTACGCAATTCAATTAGAGGAATTTCCTAAATAATAGGTGCCTAGCTCCTGAATGAGAATTGCAAGGAAATAGGAGCTAAACCATAGATAAATTTGACCAAGTCTTGGTTATACACTTACACGGTGTGCTAAGTTGAGAGATAGGTTATACACTTACAGGATGTGGTCACTTGAGGAAAGAAATTATAATGCATCACTATTGATTTGATTAATCCAACTAATCATTTGTGTTTTTAGAATATTTCTTTCTCCAGATAAAAATACTTGTTTCTTATGTGTTATTTCTTCTTTCATGTCTGAGACCTTTGTTCTAAATTGTGAACTAATATCCATTAAGAAGTATAGTAGGTTTGTGTCTTGTTATTATGATTAAAACTTCCTTAGCAGTTGTAAATATACAACCTAATTTCCACATGGTATCAGAGTAATATTCACATTAGAGTAGGAAATTAAAAGTTTTTTGTTAGAGGTTCGAATTTGAAGATAAGTGTAGCAGAATTTCTTGAGAGTTGAGAAGATGGCCTTCAATGGACTAAGGCTAGAGTATTCCTTGGAAGGCACCTTAAATTTTGTTGGATTGGAAGGACTGCATGGAATAAGTATCCAAAAACAATGGATTGATTTAATATGTCAACACATATATTCTAAGTACACCAACAACTTATGTCTAGGACCTTGTAGAATGGAAGAAAGATGTAGCCAAGGTGAGGAGGATAATCTTGGAGGGATTATGGCATCATATTGTCTCAAATCTTCCTAGAAAAGAAACTTCATTCACGATGTGGAAATAACTGAGAGAATTGTTCAAGAACATTAGTGACCATAGGAAGTTGGGGCTCAAGGATAAATTTTGAAGTATGAATATGTAGAAGAATAAAACTATACTGCAGTATCTCAGCAGGTTCACACAATTGTGTGATTAACTTGGTGTGGTCGATGTTACTATCCCTGAAGATGACTTGGTTATCCTAGCCCATCTATGGCCTTCCCAAGAGTTGGAATATCCGTCAATATCTTTTGAACGGGAGGGAGACACTACTGGATTGAGAGATCTCATGATACGATTTGTTATATGAGGAATTAAGGAGGAATACCAAAGTTGGGTCTTCATCCAAGGGAAATGATAAGTAACACTTTGAATTCGATTGAAAGGAAAAGAAGGGAAAAGGGAATAAATCCCAATCCAACCAGAATCCATTCAAGGGGGAAAGAAGAGAGGTTTGTCAAAAATTAAGTGCTTCCATTGTCATGAATTCATGCACTATTCTAAAAAGTGTCTCCATAAGAATACAAGCAAGAAGACCTCAAGAGGAGAAGAAGGAGAGGTTTTGGTTTCACTTTTTGAGCATGAATTTACCCTTATTTCATGCATGGCCAACACAGTGATGGGGACCTGTGGTACTCAGAATCAAGTGCATCATTCCACATGATATGGTGTAGAGATTTTTTAGTGGCATGGATGAGAAATATTTATAGGTGCATATTGTGATGGGGGATGATGGAAGGTATAGCACAACCAAAATTGGTACAGTTACCTTTCATATGGATTCAGGCTCGAGTTAGGCTACCCCCAGGTTTAAGGATTTCATGTGGGTTCTACGCCTAAAGAAAAAACTTGTCTCTGTTGTAGTTTTAGAATACTATGGTTATGATTTGACCTTCAACAAAGGAAAAATACTCCTAAGTTGCATAGCCAGGGGATAGGTGAAGAAGATCACAGTTCGTGTGAAGAAACTATACAAACTAGATGAGGAGGATTGTGTTGCATTAAGCAAAAAGGATGAGAAGGTGAAAAGTCATGATTTCGGTGAATGTTTACATTTAAGACTTGGTCATTTCCATCATGGCACTTTGAATATCATGCAACAGAAAACCATAGGACTCCCTAAAGGAGCACTTGAGAAACAACATATATGCAAAGGATGTACTTTGGGGAAGTACACAACATCCACATTCCATGGTCGGGACAACAAAGCACATGTACTGTTGAAAAGGATCCACTCTAATGTCTATGGACTTTTCTTGATAGCCTCCAACGCTAGACACAAATATTTTTTCATTTATATTGATGACATATGATGAAAGTGCTAGATCTTTTTAATGAAAAATAAGGATGATACATTGTCCAAGTGCATATAATTCAAGGCTCTCTTTGAAAAGGAAAGAAGCAAGAAGGTGAAGGCTCTCAAGAGAGATAATGGAGGTGAGTAAATGTCGAATGAATTTAAATAATTTTTTACAAAAGAAGGCATTCGAAAAGAGTTGACAACACGTCACAACCTAAAGGAGAATGGGGTGGCTGAGAGAAAGAACGATAGCATTGTGGGAGAAGCAAGGTTGATGTTTCGTGATGAAGGTTTACCTCTTCATTTGTGAATCGAGGCATGTAACACAATAGTATATTTACAAAACCATAGTCTACATTATATTATGAGCATGATTACATTGGAGGAGGGTTTCATGGGGAGAAATCCAGAGGTGTCACACATAAATATTTTCAGAGCCTCTATTTACTTCCATGTGTCCAAATAATTAAGGAAAAAGCTAGAGAAAAAAATAGAATTTGGGGTGTTTATCGGTTACACAAAAAATCCCCACAACTATTGTGTGTACTTTCCATCCCTGAAAATAAGAGTTGTGTGAAAGGATTTAAAAAGAAATGTGATGCTTTCTTGAGAGGGAGATTCATATCCCACAAGAAGACGAGATTTTGGCTCCAAAGGATGAACCTAAAGAGGTTGTGGAGCAACCAAAAATGGAGGAGAAGAGAACGGAGAAAACTACTCAATAAGAACCATCCAAATAATGTAGGAAAAGGGAAGCGTAGAGACTTGTGCACGATGTGAGGGAGAATGTGGGAGCTCCTTCAATTCATCGTATATAGGAAAGGCCACCATGTTAGTAAACTAGGTGTATGGTTGTAATGAGCGAGCTTGTATATACTAAGCCATCCTATTTTTAGGAAGAAGTAGAGAAACTTGTATGGGTTGATGGAATGATGGAGGAATATGAATCTATTGTAAAGAAAAATGTTTGTGAAGTGGTCCTAAGATTAGTAGTGAAATCAGTTATGTGTTTGAGATGGATCTTTAATGTAAAACATGCAACAACTAGAAGAATAGAAAATTAAACAGCCAAATTTGTGGCCAAGGGGTACTATCAAGTTGAGGGAATTGACTATGAGGAGAATTTTTCTCTTGTATCAAGGTACTTACCCATTAGATTAATTCTTTCTATGGTTTCCTACATGGAGGGAAAGATCCAGAGATGGATTTGAAAACAACATTCCTCAATGGATTTATTGCAAAGGAGGTGTACATTCAACAACCAGAAATCTTTGAGAGTTTTGATCGAGAGTCTGATGTGTACAAACTTAAGTGAGAATTTTACAGTGTCATGTAAGGACCTCATACATGGTACGCCATGATAGATAGCTATCTCACTAGTTTTAGAATCACTAAAAGTGAAGATGATGAAAAAATCTATCATATCTTTGTAGAAGGTAAATTATTGATTATTGTCTTATATGTTGATGATTTTAATTGAACCGGTGATGAGAAGCTAATTAGATATTTCACAGAGGACCTTGCAAGAGAGTTTGAAATGAAGGACATAGGTCTCATTCATTACTTTCTTAGATTGGAAGTATGGAAATGAAATAGGCAACTATTTTTCTCTCATGGAAAGTACTCCAACATGATACGTCAAAGCTTTTACATGGAAGAAATGAAACCCATTGAGACACCTTTAGTGACCAACTAGAGGAAAGAGGATGCCACTTCGGGTGAGGAAATGAATGCTAGTGTTTACCGACAGTTGGTGGGTTCAATAATGTATCTTATGAACACACAACCATATATGTGCTATGTAGTCAACCAATTGGTCCAAGCTATGGTTAGGACAACTAAATTATTTTGGAAGAAATCTAGGCATGTTACATAACACATCAAAGGAACTACCCAATTTAGACTATGGTACAAATAGATGGAGGGAGTGAAGCTATGTGGCTTCATAGATGAAAATTCGGTGGGGAGTCCACCAAAAATAAAGAGTACATTAGCTGGATTTTTTAGTTTTGGGTGCACAACGGTTTGTTGGTACAATAACAAGCAAAGATTTGTGTCACTTAGCTCGGCAACAATAGAATACATGGATGATGGTTAAGTAGCGTGCGAGGTGATCTTGATGAGAAAGATGCTTGGATTATTTGGTCATATCATGGGTCCAAATGTGATCTACTATGATAATCACATTTTCATCAAGCTATTTGAAAACCATGCTATTAATAATTGATCCAACCATATAAAAATCTAGTATTACCATTTATGGGACTATGTGCAGAGGCATATATTGCCGTTGCAGTACATTCTGATAAAGGAACAAGATGCTAACACTTTGACAAAAGCCTTATCAAGAGGAAAGTTCAAGTTCCACAGGTGCAGGATATGGGTGGTTGATAATCCCTTTCTTGGTGTGAGGGAGTCTTGAAAAATGCAAAAAAAATTATCAATTTGATTTTGACTCGATTAAATTGAGAAAATTAAAATTTCCACATGATCAGACAACTTGGGTAATGTTAACTTATTTGACATGGCTTTTGTCACCTAGTTTAATCAATAAATTGAAGTTTGAGGAGCTAGAGTTCGGTTAAGCATGTGTGATTTCTAATTTGTAGCAATCCAGGTTAGTTACCTCAAGTTGTTTTAAGTTAAACTAGTTCAAACTTTTGGAGGAACCAATGCAAGGTTAGTTAGGTAGTGGGACTTTAGTCAAACTCAGTGATCATGCAGTTTACCGATCAATCAACCCAATATAGGTAGTGCGTGAAGAGAATTCGATATACCCAGTTGAGGTAAAGATTACAATGCAATGTAACATTAGTTGTAGACTGGTATTGAGTATATAGGTTTTGCATGCAGTGATATGATCAACCGAGAGAATTTCATAATTCAATGAGAGGAATTTCCTAAATAATAGGGGCCTAATTCCTCAAGGAATAACGCAAGAAAATTGGAGCTCAATAAGAGGAAAATTTTGACTACGTCTTAGTGAGGGGCCTTTAGTGAGCATAGAGATAGGTTATGCACTTTCATATTGTACATAGTTGATCAAAGAAATTGTAATATGTCTCTATTCATTTATCAATGCAAAGAGGCATTGAGGCTTTGAGCATATTCCTTTCCCCAATTAAAAATGTTTGTTGCATATGAGTTATTTCTTCTTTCATGTTAGAGATTGTTGTTCTAAATTGTGAATTAATGTCCATAAATTAGTAGATTAGGTTTGTGTCTTGTGATCTTGATTAAAACTTCATGAGCAATCGAAACTATACAACCTAATTTCTACATTCCACTTGTTCTAGCGCTCATATGAGATGGAGTGAGGCTAGAAGTTTCTTATGAATGAACTCGATGGTAAATTAAATATCTCTCCTTAGTGCTAATCATAGTGTTTGTTCTAGAAACACATCACTAAAATACTTTAACATCATGTGTGTTTCTATTCTAGCCTCACCACTTGCTAACTCACTCGTCGCTTGAATTGAATATTATTCACATCACTTTCTACTTCATCTTTTCACTTTCAGTATTGATATTTGCATGAGTAAGATAGGATTCCTTATCCCCTATGTTGTTAATTCATTGACATCATTAATGAGGTATTCTGGTGACTTACCAAAATGGTTTATTTTGGTTTTATTGGTTGCTAACCAATCCATTACAATTAGAACATCATATAAGGCCAATGGTAAAATGTTGAGAGAAACTAATGTAGACATGCCAGTTATTGGCATTAGATATGTTTTCACTATGTTTTTCAATCATATTTTGATTCACATGGGCAGTTGAGCCAACCATTATTTCTCATGGGTTGTATTTTACAAAGAAAATTTCTCTGCAACCTTTGGGCTAATATAGTTTAAATTAAAACCTAGGTGAATTAAAATTGAAATAGGATGCTTAGTGACCAAACCTTCCATCTCAATTATTGAATATTGATGGTATGCCTATCTATTGTTCAATGTATCATAATTTTGTGGTATGTTCAGAGCCACATCATTCACTTTTCTTGCCCCTACACATTGTATTTCTAATGGTAGTTCCTCTATATAAAGTTCTATCCATATGTTTAACATTTCAGTGGCCCTTTCCTAAACCGCTTTGCCTCTTCACTTACTACTTAAGAGGGAAATTTTCTATTACTAGTAGTATATTTTTACTGACTTATTCTTGAAAACAGTGGTGAACTTTGTGTTTCTCCCTCCTTTCTTATATATCAAGGATTTCAACCCCTTTAGCTTGAAGGTTTCCTTATCTTTCTTTTCTATTTTGTTTGTATCTCAGCTTTGTGTTTGGGATAGTCAGAGCAATATTTGGCCTTTTGGATGATGTCCTATAATGTTCTTGGATCATTAAATTCAACAGTGTCTTGATAATCTTGTGGTAACCCACTCAGGTACACTTGAATCTTCACCTTCTCATCTCTAATATATGGAACATGTCTAAACAACTCCATAAATCTATTTGTGTACTCATTAGCAGTAAGCTTCCCTAGCTTATAACCATGGATTTCTTTAATTTTTCTATCATAGTACCTCTTAAACAAGTACTTCTCTCAGAAATATTTCTAAAAATTTCTCTGTGACCGTTCCTTCTCCTTAATGTTCTTAACATTTCACAAATACTCCCACCGTATATCAACCTTTTCTTTTAGGATAAAAATGGCTAATATGGCCTTCATATTCTCAAAGTAGTTATATAATATGAAGTATATATTCATTCCCAATGGCTAAGATTCTACCTCTTCATCGTTGATACACTTCCTTTTTCCTTATTGGTCTCCAATAATCATTTCTAGATCTCTCATGGGATTTTCTTATATTTTTTCCTTCCTATATAGATGGAAACTAGCTCATTTGTTTTTTTTTTTTACGTATAGCTGTACAAAATTATTACATTCATCTCTACTTGAATTTCAAGTGTTATGATGATATTTCCATTGTTTTCCTTACAAATACTTAACTAAGTTCTTAATATCCAAAGGTTATAGAACTAGTCTAAGTATTTTTCTTCTAACCTCTTCCCCAATTAGTTCTCTTCCCAGTCATTCTGAGACCTATTTGTGCTGTATTATACCATTATGTTGATCATTTATCCATTTGTTATTGAAATTTTGTGGTTTTCTTACCTTTATATTTATGTGTTGTTACACACACATTACTATAAGTTAGATAAAATATATATAAATATATTTCTACATCACTTTTCTATTTTTTCAATAAGCATGTCAATCGGAAGTGCCTTGTAAAACCAAATACAACATTAAGATGCAAGTTAGAGAAAAAAGGTATATTATGAAATCACATCAACTATAACATTAAAATGAATACACATGTACATAGAAATTAAATTATTATATTAAAATCCTCCTATGTGCATGTGTTGTGAGCCTTTTCAAGACTAATGTTGAACCTTCACATTGATGCCACTTTCTAACAATCCTCCCACCCCTTGAAATGCATTAGGCTCTGAAAGGTGTTACATATTGAATTAATCCAACCTCCAAGGTATCTTATGAATATGGGGTTACACAATGATCATTTAGAAAGCTTACATAGTTAAATTTTGATACTTCCATCACATTCATCCTACCAATATCTTCCAAAAAAGCATAAATTTAATCTCAATCTGACTCCCAAATTGAAAGTTATGCTCTCTTGATGTTTAACCAATCATGCTAGTCCATGTAAGCATTGAGTTTCCACATGGTAACCACATGACGCTACAACATCAACTCTACTATAGGCCCCACTAGAGCCTTCCCCATTTTGATTTGTGATGTTTGACCATTATTTTAATTTGTTGGTCCTGAAATGTCCTAATGAGTATACACCAGTTCTTTTCAGTATCAAACTCCCACCTTATTAACTCAAAATAGAGTAGGGGATCCTCAAGTTGAATGCATGTGTCATTGGTCTAGGCAAGCTATAATCTAATGGTGATCCAATGATTGTGGGGTGGGATTTCAATGGTTTATTGTCTTGCAAATGAGAAACTTCATGACATATTTTGTGACCAACACATGACCCACACCTGTTCTAGATTACACTGCACATTCTTTACGATAGTGAGAAGAGTATAGTGGGTGGTTACAACATTTTTCACATGCACCATGATTATGTCTATCGCTTCTTCACTAGCACCCATATTACTCCATCAACCTATAGCGATAAATGGGTGCTAGTCATAAGGTCACCTAGCACACAAGTGGTCTCTAAGGAACTTGACAATACATTAAGAGGTGTTGACCTCCATTTTAAGGGAATACTTTGTGGTCTTATCACTACTCCAGTTCTCAATATTAGATAATGCAAAAAATTTGCTTGGGCTCCATGTGGAAACTACCACATGGGCTCAGTATGGGGCCCTTCAAGTCCTTCCCTTTAGTATCATGCAACAAGCATATGCTATATCTTGTTCTAAATGAGATCTTGGTGCACATAATTTTCCATTGTCAACATGCCCTAAAATCATGGAGTCAGAGATCATGTGCATGTTCAATGGAGGTATGGTCCCATCCCTAACTATCATTTTTGATATGTGTACAACTCCAGAATAGTGGAAAGATTGTATTATTGGATGCATTTGTGAATTAGATTGGAAATATCTCTCCTCGTACATTTGGATGCAACTAGCTCTCGTGAGATGAAAAATGTATCTGGCTAGGATACATACTACAGTAAAAGACCATACAATCTTGGATGACATGTAGATGTCTACCAAAACATGAAAATATGTAAAATTCAAGGAATTATAATAGAAGTCTTTAGGGAAGGGAAATTTCATAGAACACCAAGTGTTTTCAAATTTCCAACATTTAAGTATCAATCTGTGGTTGTAATACATAGACATGCAAGCATAAGAAATGTAGGATTAGAGCCTATTGTGGCCTATCCTAACAACTAATTTTTCTAAGGCACACTAGGCAATAAAATCAAATGATAAATCACCACAAGGCCTGTCACTCAGAGTTAAAAGAAAACTTAGTCCTATAAGGGCTCTGGACCATAATCGTTCATGCTTATATGCTCATGTGATCTACCGTGAAGATATTACTCAAGTTTAAGTGTCCTTCAATGAATTCTTGTAGTTACATATAAAAAAAATTACACTAATGTAATCAAGAGTGGGTTGTGTAACAACTAATGTTATAAAGGCTCTAATTTACAGTCTTTCACACATAAAGGTGTTCATGCAAATTTTCTAAAGTAGATTATTAGAGTCTTTCACCTTCAAGTATTCTTCCCTATAGTGAATCCACACATACAGTTCAAGAAAAAAACTAAAATAGTGTGATGTAAAGATTGTCAGGAAAACAAACTTCAAAGATTTGTCCTATAGAAAAGAAACACCTAGAAATAAAATTGAGATTGGAATGAGATTAGTTTTTTTTCTATGCCATGAAATCATTTTATAAATGTACTCCTCTTAATGTTTCCTAATAATATATATATATAGATAATATATTATAATATATATATATATATATATTATATATATATATATATATATATATAATTTATATATATATTAATATCAACCATGAACAAACCATTAATAATAAATTAATTAAGATATAATAAACAAATAAATAAATAAAAATGAAAAATATCAATGTGTGTGTGTGTGTGTGTGTGTATGTGTGTGTGTGTGTGTGATGCGATAATATGACACTTACATATAACAATGTAATAACTTTAAAATTATAACATCACACACTTGATAAAAAATACCATTTCGAATAAATATGAAACATGTCAATAGTATCCATTCTTAATTTATATAACAATGGCAATACATAACACCAAAACAAACAATCATGATAATAAAACTAATGTGGAGCACATTATGTGTATATGTAATATGCAACTTTAGATTGAGGAGATGTCAGTGTAAAGGGGGGAATTTGAATGGACTTTGGGTGTCGTTGGAACCATTGTAAATGTTAGAAAAACATAGTAGAGCCGTGAATAGATGCATGAGAGTGTAGGAGTATAGATCTCAAGAAAAATTTCCTAAAATAAAACTAGCAAATCAAAGAATTAAGTATCACACCATTCACAAAATGAATTGCAAATCTATACTAAGGGTGAAATGTTAGGACACTACTCAAATTAAGGGGCCCTTCTTCACTTGAATAATGCACCTGGTGAGATTAATTCAAATCATAAATATGCTCAGAATGTCAACAAGTGAACCTTCATTACAAAAATAAAAAAAAATCAACTTCTCTTTACATATGAAACTTTAAATGATTACAAAAACCAACTCAAAAAAGTGATCCCAGAATTCCTCTCCGTGTTGTCTCCTCTCACGATGCATAGATCAATTCTTTATAATACATAGGCTAAAGGAATTGATTTATCAAATAGGATCATGTCGACTTCCATGAAAATATTACTCTCTTACTATAACTAAAATAAAAAATCATACTTAAAAATGGTTCTGTTATGATTTGGGAGTGTATTAGATTATTGTTGGAGATGGAAATAATGCCACTTGGAATCAGTTTGAATTTCTTCTAAATCTAAATGTAACAACCCATAGTAGTTGTCAAACCATTGAAATCATACTGAATTAAGTACCAAATATATGGGCAATTCCAAATTGGTATTGAACTAAGTAACGAATTTTTGGAAAATGCCAAACTAGTGTCGAATTAAGTACAAAATTTGTATAGGTGGAATTTAGGTTTCACTATGACTTTGAATAACAACTTGAGATTCACATGTGATCTAGATGTGATCCAATGAGCATAAATCCATCCATAAACATGTAGTTGCATCCCATGTCATCTCATGAACTTCCAATGTGCTAGCCTTTTCTTAGTACGAAAACATATATAAGTATCGAATTGCCAAATTCTGGTACAATAATTTGTTTGGGAACATAAAAATATCAATAAATTTCCATTGGAAAACCATGTTAAAAACTCATTTAATCCTTAAAAATATAAGAAATCATTAATTAATTAATTAAACACAAGGTAAAATAAATGCATTTAGTGAAAATTCGTAATATAAGAGTTATTGACTATGTTGTAAATGTATCAATATGGTTTGTAAATGAATGTTTTGGGTAGAGAATACATTAACACATCTAGGGACAAACATCCCCACATGCCTAATAATTTTCATTCCTTCACAAAAATAAAGTATGGACAAGGAAGGGATGGTGGATGATATAAGGTGTTGATGAAGATAATGGGTAAATAATTGTCGACTTGGAAATGTGTAGGACCATTACTAATTTTGTGGTTCCTTTCTTAGACAATAAACAATGATTTCATCCTCTTATTAAGAGCATTCAAGTGATGGTTTTGTGAATGATTTATGATGTAGAATGATAAAACACTATAGATATTCACGTAGCATAATCATTATTATGGTCTTACAACAATATGCATTAATGGATTGGAAAAGGGGGGTTTAATAGTAGTTTAAGAAGAGTGAAGAAATAAGAACTGGCTAATCATCAAGATTCCTTAACTTCTAATGATCTAAAGATCCTTTAAACATCTTTTAAATCAATTATACCTTTTGAACTTTCATTTATATTGCAAGCTGCAATGGATGTTGTATGAAGCCAAAGATGACACAAATTAAGGTTGAGAGTCTGGAAGCAATAGAGTTGATGAGTTTGGTTTGATCTGTTGAAGAAAGATGAAGAGAATGAAATAAATATGTTGAAAATATCGCAAAAACCACTCCCCCGTGCTTGAGGTTTTCCATGTCCTTATGGAAATAAAGTGAGGCACTAAAGAAGTGAGGAGGACTATTGAGATGGCTCTAGTATAGAAAGGGACCTAAAAAACAAAATAATGGAACTAATGAGATGAATACTAAACAAAAGTAAGTCATCTAATATTTATTAAAATGATTCTAAACTAACACCAAACATAAAATAAATTCCAAATCACTCATTACATATGTTTCCATCAATCTTTAACATTTGTATGTTATAGAAAAAGAAACGTTTTATAAATTTAAGGGGATCTCCTTCTTTGTAGGTAGGAGTTTTTTTTTTTTTTTGCTTAATAATCATAACAAATTATGAACCAATGAAAAATTATTCATTACTAACCAAATGCCAAAGTCTAATGTCATCCAAGTATTAGAGATAAGCTTTCTAGTTGAGTTTTGTTAATTATCTATAATCATAAGTCCCATTTCTAAGCTAATTAAATATTCGATATAGCATGAAAAATAAATGATAGATGACTGAAGGTTACCTTAAGGCCATTCTTTAGTAGAAAATTTATGGATTTCATTTTCCCCTTGAATCCATCCACACATGCTTCCTTTTGATTGTAACAATATAGAGTAACCATCATACTTATAGATAAAATCCTTGGTTTGGTTGACACTTCTTTAGGTGGAATACACCATTTCCCCAAGAATCCATAGGCCTGATGTGTTTTCCTAGTGGTATCACAGGTCACCTGCTACGAGCATGCATCCATAGCTCTGACGGATTAACCTCTTAAACATATTTAACATTGAAGGTGCTAGTCCCATGTTTCCTACCATTTTAGATTACGGACATTGATTTTGCAATTGGTGGATGGGGAAACAACTTCAAAAAGCCCCTTAAAGGCATAGGGTGATAGCTTTCAGAGTGACTTTGACTACTTGCATACTGCTTAGATTCATAAGGTACTTATACGTACTCAAAGGACATAGCATCAGTGAGCCATTTTAATGTGAGATGGATGAGGCTAACCAAAGAATAACCAAGGGGCTCCTAAAGTCGTACCAATCATAGCTCTCATGTATGCTTTCACTCTAAATTAGTGTTACACTATGATTAGAGACTTCAATAACTCATGTGCAAGTCTTAGTTAAGATGAGGATATATCATTCTTTGGTGTTATGGTTATATTATTCAAGTTTCTATTCCATCGCTATCATTGTCTGAAACTCCTAAATTTTCTATAATCCGCTTATTATGTTCTCATAACTATATTTCGAGAAAATGTTTTTATTGATAATAATAAATTTATATGAACAAGAAAAATGAAATTTGAGAGAAGAAAAGGTATATCCTCTATGAATAATTTTTAAAACTCATTCAATTAAACATTTATGAAAAGGATTGTTTATTCAATCATATTTCTCAAATAATGGTCTTAAAACATATAAGTAATGATAAATCACGAATTCATCATTTTTAACAACTTAAGGAAGAAAGAAATATATCATCAAATACTCCCCTAAGTGTTCAATTCCATTGATGAATATGTCTTTTATGCTTTTGAGTACTAATATTCTTCCAGTATTTCAACAAACAAGATCCTTGAATTTGACATTGTCTTGCAAAAAAAAAATTGGTACCAAAATTATGGTACCGATTATTTCAAACAAGGTACCAGAAAATTGGTATGCAATACTAGACAATGTTGAAATGCAATCATTTCCAACTTAACATTAGATTCCAAACATAATGGTGATAGCTTTCTTTGTTGAAAAAAAGGTAGGAACAAATATAGCTAAAAAGAAATAATATGTGCGAAATAAAAGTAATAATTTAACCATGCTACATTTGGAAATAGTATTCTATGGCTATTTCATTAAAATAATATGCAATTGAAAGAGACCCCAACAGAAATATGTAATAGGAACATAGATCTCCCATTTTCAACTAATTAATTTTTAGCCATTAACATCCCCACTTATACAAAAAAATGAGAAAGACATTGCACTATATTTTATAGCTAAACTAACTAATACATGCAACATTTATTTATGTATTTATTATTGTACTCTACTTGAGAAAAATAAATTCCTCTCCTCAAGTGTAGGAGTAACTTGAATGTAACCATGTATGTAAAAGGTGTAAAAACAAATTCATACTCAAGTTCAATTCATACATGAGCATGAATAACCATGCTTTTAATGATGATGTGAAGAAGTAGGGAAGAATGAAGGAGTGATACTACCTTATAGTTGATTGAAACCAAATTTTAACAAAATCAAAATTTCTTGGTTTACCTTTTTATTTGTCTCATTTGGCATATCCTCCTTTACCATGCCATGTAGATCTTCTATTATGAGATGTCTATATTCTTGTGTTCTTAGAGGATCCACATATAGGCATGTCAAAAATTCTTTAATATCAAGTTCTAAAAGTTACTCTCCATTGGATGTGGTCCATGATTCTTTAACTTCTTTGACAATATTCCAAACGTGGAGATCTTCCTCTAGATGTGGTTCATCAATTTGGTGTTCTTCTATCACTTTTGGAGAGGTAGATAAGTTCATGGCTATTGTCAATATTTGTTCTTCCTAAGAAGCAGAGATCCCACCTGCTGCTAAGCTTTGAGGGAGTTCTCCCAAAATCTTGATCATCCTTGAGTATTTCTTTTCTTCTTAATAATCCTTGTCCTACACATGGATTAGATTTTAAAGTTATTAAGTACCATAAACTTTTAAAATTCCCAAAGAAATATAAAGGAAACACACTTGAAACAAATACAACCAAACCAATCATGTACTCAAAGATCAACCATGCTACTAAGACTGTGTTTTCACCAAATTATCTATTCACATAAGTTAGGCTTATCTTGTTTTCATGAATCAATCTAAAGTAAAAAAACACTTGCAAAGAAAAAGAAGGAAACAACAAGGATTTTAAGCAATTGCACCAAAGTGGACATTGAGGTTTTTACCTTTTGTCTTACCATTTTATCTCCACTGAAAATTTTTCACTGTAACTAAAATCATGAAAAAAAACTTGTGAAAGAAACTATGCTCTAACACATTTAGCACCTCTACTGCAATAACGTTAAAAATGTTGGAAAAATTATATGTATTCTAATTCCAACATTTAATTATCAATCCAATGTCATAAGAATTAGATATGCAAGCATAGGAAACACAAGATTGGAGCTTATTCTAGAATATTCTAACAACTAATTTTGGTAAGTTCACACTTGGGAATAAAATCAAATGACAAATCACCATAAGGCCTATCACTCGAAGATAAAACAACTTAGTTCTATAAGCGATATGGATTAAAATCGTTCATGCTTAGATGTTCATGTGGTCTATTGTGAATATCTTACTATCGTTTAAGTGTCCATCAATGAATTCTTGTAGTGAAAATATTAAAAAACTTAACACTATGTGAATCAACACTGGGTTGTGGAACAACTAATGCTATAAAGGCTCTAAGTTGCAACCTTTCATGCATAAAGGTGTTCATGCAACTTTGCAAAACTAGCTTATTAGCACATTTAACCTTCAATGATTCTTCCCTATAGTGGATCCACACATAAGTTTCAAGAAAACAAATTAAAACAATGTAATGTAAAGGTTGCAAAGAAAACACACTTGAAGGATTTGTCCTCTAGAAAAGATACACCCAAAAATAAAACTAATATTGAAATGAGATTAGAATTTTTTCTTTTTCTATTCCATCAAAGAATTTTACAAATGTAGCCTCTTAATGCTTCATAATAATAGATGATAAAAGTAAAAAAATAAAAAATACATTTATAAAAATATATATCAACCTTGAAACAAAATTCATATAATAATATAATAAATTAATATTTTAAATAAGAAAATAAGTAAAATAAAATAAACAAATACAAATATATATATATATATAATTATATCATGTGAGAATATGACACATGCGTACAATAATGTAATAACTTTAAAATTATAACCTGACATATTACATAAAAAATTCCATTTTCAATGAATATGAGGCATGCTAATGGTACACATTATTAATATAACAAGGGAGCTACTGCCGTAGCGGTAGTCCCTGCCCGGGGGTGCAAATTCGAGTTGCAAGTGTGAATGCAGTTGCCATCCCCTTACAAGTTGTCTCGGTATTGACAATCTAACGACCTTCGAGAGCAGGGTGGATACGACGGGCTTGAAGCTGAATTGCAACGGATCTAGCACGGGGATTTTTCAGTGCGATAAATGCTTAGGCGCCATGGGGATGACGCTCAAGTCGCTGAACAAAGAACCCGGAGGAAAATCCAATTGCCCAATGTTTCTGTTGATTTATGTCGCAGGAGGCATTAATTGTTACGACGGTCTTGGTCCGGATGCCGCTTACTGCCTTCTAAGCGTACAGAATGTATCGTCGTTGGCAACCTTTGCGGAACCGAAGAGAGTAAATAGATTTCTGAAATGGTACTTTATCGCCATAATTCCCGCAGTCGGAATATTGGTTCTTGGATTAAGCATCTGCCTGTGTTTAAATCGACGAAAGACCAGTCTCTGGAAATCGAAACGGATGAAATTGATGCAGAGATACGAACTACTGAGCTCCACGATAGGTCTGAAATTCTTCAGCCTGTCGGAGATCAAAGAATCCACGGGGAATTTCGCGGCGGCGAACGTGATCGGCGAAGGGGGTTTTAGCATTGTCTACAGGGGAATCCTGCCAAACGGGACACGAATAGCCGTGAAGAGGTTAAAGTACTCCACAAAGATCGAAACAGACGATACTTTCGACCACGAACTGCGTGTCATCAGCGGGATTAAGCACCGTAACCTGCTTCCTATCAGAGGCTACTGCATCGAATTCGACAAAGAGGGGCAGGTTAGCAAACAGCTTCTTGTTTCTGATTTCATGGAGAACGGCAATTTGGCCGACTGTCTCTTCAATCCGCACAAATCAACATGTCTGCCATGGCCGGAGCGCTACAAAATTGCAGTGGGCATAGCCAGGGGTTTAACTTATCTGCACGAATTCGCCAAGCCGAGCATAATTCACAGGGACGTGAAAGCTGCAAATGTGCTGTTGGACTCCAATCTCAATGCTCTTGTGGCAGATTTTGGTCTGGCCAAGTTGAAGAAAGAAGAAGAGGAGAAAAGCCACTACAGCACCCGAACTGTTGGGACGCTCGGTTATGTTGCCCCCGAATACCCTCTCTACGGCCATCTGAGCAACAAAAGCAATGTATTCAGCTTTGGCATCATACTGCTGGAGCTCGTAACGGCCTGCAACCTATTAATAGTTCAGGGTATAATAATAATATAGTAGGAGAACTTAGGATAAATTGAGTTTAGCAAAGAAAACTTAGCATAAAAAACTTAGGCTAACGCAAGTTGAGCGCAGGGAGAATGAACTTAGGATAAATCGCAAGTTGAGTGCATCGGGCGACGTAAGGCCGGCAATAAGACCTCCAAACAAAAACTTAGGATAAAATTTTTTTGCGAGGAAATTGCGCAGGTAAACTTTGGTTAAATAGTAAATAGCCGACACATATTTGCGGTCAACGCATCAACTAATAGCCAGTTGACTGCGTATCGAACGCTAATAGTCCCAGGCAGGGACTAACAATGGCAATACATAACTCCAAAACAAAAAATCATGATAATAAAACTTACGTGGTGGGTATATGTAATATGGAACTTTGCATCGAGGAGATGTCAGCCTTAAGGGAGTGATTTAAACGGACTATCGGTGTTGATGTAATCATTAGAAAAGTCATTAGAATATAGCAAAGAAAAGAATAGATGTGTTAAATTGCAACTTTTTAGATTTGAAGAATAATATCCTAAAATGAAAATATCAAACCGAGGAATTATGTAGCACACTATTCAGAAAATTAACTCCAAATATATGCTAAGAATGGAATGTCAGATCGCTACTCGGATTGAGCAACCTTTCTTGACCTAAACAATGCACATAGAGAGATTAATTCAAATAGTAAATATGCTTAGAATTGTTAGAAAATTATATATTACAAAGCAATGGAAAATATAGAATATTTCATAAATATAAACACAGAAAACACATAAAACCAGAGAGACATAGATATACGTAGTTCATCAAATTTGGGTTATGTCCACCCCAAACAACGAGTCCTTCCTTTCTATTATCCAGCAAAAATGAAGAGACACAACCTACGGCAAATCCACTATAATATCTTCTTTTTTCTCTCACACCGACCGTCACCTCTCTGTTTCTCACTTTGAGAATAAACATCTATTACATAGCCTCAATACAATGCCCTCATACAAAGAGAGGTTTTGCCTTCTAGGGCAAAAAGCCTAAACTAAACATAAGTTCTACCATCAAATCATTTTCCTAATGAACAGCCCAAATTAACTATAAATTACTATACTTTAACAAGGCAATTTTACATCTATTTTTAGCTTGAGGGGTGTTGCCCCTGAAACCCCCGCCAGGGGACTGCTAGCCCGCCGACCCCCTAGCTGGGGGGGATTGGCTCCTCCAAACCCCCACGCGGTGGACAAGTCCTCCCTGCACCCTCCCGCATGGAGGGGTGTACAAACTTCCTAGAGTATACATTCGACTGAAATAAATACCTCTAAATAATCATGCTCCACACCCAACAAAAATCTCAACCATTGAATCTTCATTACAGCAACAAAAAAGGAAACTTCAACTTATGTTTATAAATGAAACTTCAGTTTGATTACAGAAACCAACTGAAAAAAGTGATCCCAGAATTCATCTCTGCATCTTCTCCTCTCATGCTAAGCACATCTATTTTTTATAATACATACGGTAAAGGAAGAAATTTCTTAGAGAGGATTATATCTAATTCTATGAAAATCTCACTCCCATATTATAATTAAAATAATAAATAATATTTAAAAATGATATTGTTATGATTGAGGAGTGTATTAGATTATTGTTGGAGATTGAAATGATGCCACTTGGCATCAGTTTAACTTTCCTCCAAATATGAATGTAAGTTCCCATAGCTATTGCAAAGGTATTGAATTTGTATCAATCTAAGTATCCAATTTCTTTAAAATGCCAACTTGTAATGAACTAAGTACTGAATTTTTGGAAAATGCCAAACTGCTATTGAATTAATTACCAAATTTCTATAGGTGGAATTTAGGTTTGACTATAACTTTGAATAATGTCTTCAGCTTCTCATGTGACCTATATGTGATCCAATGAACATAAATACATCCATAAACCAGTAGTTGCAACCCATGTAATATTGAGAAATGTCAATTTGTTAACCTTTACGTGGTACCAAAACTTATATAAGTACCGAATTGTCAAATTCTAGTACTAACACTTGTTGTTTGGGAACATAAACATATTAGTAAACTGTCATTGGAAAAGCACACTAAAAGCTAATTTAATGATTAAAAATACAATAAATCATTAATTAATTAACCACAAGATAAAATTAATTCATTTATTGAAAATTGGTAATATAATAGTCACTGACTATGTGGTAAGGGTATGAATATGGATTATAAATGAAAGGTTTTGATAGCTAATACGATAATATGTCTACAGATCAACACCAAGTTTGAGGGATAAGAAGCGAGTTCTAAATATCAAACTTAAAAACTATTATTCCATGACTGTAAAAGATTTGATTGCATCAACAAAACTAACATACTTCATATCTTGATAAAAAGAGAGAAACAACCTTAAAGACAAGAATTCACAAAAAAAATATAGACCATGCTTATCATGTGAAGCTCAAGGCAATGAAACAATATTTGTGCAGAACCAGATAATCGTCACATCTCTCTTTAATGAATTGGCTATTAGCTCTATCTGAATTTTTATTTAACTCATTTTGTGAATGTTTTCTTCTTTATCCATGACATAACCTACAATCTCGAGTAACGATGTGAGACACCCAATTCATAGATAAATCATATAAGTGAAAAACACTTGTATTAATAGGCTAAGAGAGAGACCTCATATGACTAGGCATAATCATATAACAATTATTTACTTCATGAAAATATTAACATTCATGTAATAAAAGTGTTCATCATATCCATAAAGTCATATAAGACAATCTATCAACCATGGACATACAGTAAATTAAACAGTGTTCCATGAATCATATTTAACCATAAACATGCCACTAATATGTTAACTTCCTTCATTACCCATGGTTAATTCATTCATAAATCATTATACTTATTTAAGTATCTAAAAATGCTTGGAAATTGAAGGAGGGACCTCAAGTCTAGACTCAACCATAAGCCAATTAAACTACAATATTTCTTGTAGTTGGCATCCCCTGAGTCAGATGCTTTCTCAGGGAATTCATGCAAGGCTCAATGTGGGTATTTCTCAATTATAAGATCTTAAATCTACAATATTTGTGGTTTATTAGCTCTATTTTAAAGGAAAGAACTACAGGAATTTGTAACCCATTGACCAGGTGGCTTACCGACTTACTTTGCAAGAAGCAGATGGATTTTTAACTTCCCCATCAAGCACTTAGTGGTTTACTAAGTCATTTCAACAAGAACCACACTATTTCATTTATGAACTCCATTTTTTATCACCCTTGTTATCACCAAAAAATTGATCATCTAGCGTAATTGACTAGATGGATCGAAGTACACCATGTAAAGCCAATTTTACCATAGTAAAATTGCTTTTATTGTGAGAAATTACCCAATAAACCACATTTATTAAGTAATTTATAGTTATACCCATAAAGAATAATTAAATCAATGATTATTTATTTGATTTTCTTTTAGGAATAATTAAATTAAACCATTGTTTTATTATTATTCCTTGTTAGATTTGACCCAATCATGAAAAATAATCAGATAAATCATTATTTTTCTTATTTTTCTCTAAGAAAAATTAATTAATCACCAATTAATTAATATTCTTCATTAAATTTACTAAATCCCTTAGGAATAATAAATAAACCATTATTTTTTTATTATTCTTTAACTAATTCATTGAGATATAAATAAATCATTTTATTTTTATTATTTCTAAAAATACTTTCCCTCCTAAACAAATATAATAAAGTATTCCAAACGGTAATTCCAAGAATGAGATCAATAATATTTTATTATTTCTCATCATTCAAGGATAACTCAATATTTTGTTATAAATAAGAAGGTTTTCCATTCATTATTGACTTTTGATTATTTTCATTGTTGCACTCACTGTTGTAACTTTGGTTATTCTCATTGTCGCACAACATATTTTTCTTCAGCTTATGCATTATAGAGGAGAAAGACTCTACAAAAGCTAACAGTGTTTGAGGAGTGCCAAGAACCCATACCATAGAGGGGGACTCGTAAAATATATTTGATCCCTTCACAGGTGTTATAATAAAATCATTCTTTACATATCTCATTTCCATTGGATGTTTTTGGGTTATTACTCTTTATTTCACTGTTTAACTATGATTACAACATAGATGAGAATTTTGGTAGGTTTTGTTTCTATCAATAGCTATAGAGCTACAATGTCTAACAACATTTCAATTGTTGAGATAATTTGTCATCCACTATCTTAAGTGGGTTCTTTTCATACATCATTGAGAATAAAAGACTACAACAAACCTTACAGAAATCACCGAGGTGTTTTATCAACTCTTTCAACAATCACTTGTAGTTCAAATCTTCAATTATCCCCTCATTCACCATTCATGTTTGGACACCACAATCCAATAGCCTCAACACACCAATACAAAGGAAAAAACCTTCAATTTTAGAGGATACTCCTCCACTGCAACTCCAATTTGCTTTTATGCTCATGCTCAACATTTCAGGATTCTTTCTCCATTGTGTCTCCTTTCATTTTTTCTCTCTTTATTTCTTGACTTTAATTTCATCCCCTCATATCATGAGATATTGTTGGTTCCACCCTCCCTCATGTCTTGGGACAAAACATCAACACTTCCTCATTCAATCACATTTTTCCATGTGTGAGGTGGTGGCTTAGCCTATTCTGCCAGTAGGAACCACTCATGGGGATTTCACTGACAAAGAAATACCATACCATGTGGATTTATATTGGGGGGACAACAAATGAGGAAAAAATGAATAATATATTGAGTATATAATAACAATTAAAAGCATTTTGTATGTTGTATAACAATATGTGTATTATATGTTATTGTTTATATTTTGAATACAGGTCCTGAAGGAATGGATTGAATAACAAGATAAATATGAGAAAACTTCAATTGATTCATTTCTAATTTCATATCAAAAATAAACCTCAATTCGTAGGTTGAGGATGTTTGTGTTGTTAGCTATGTTTTCATGTTACTTCTAATCTTATAATTTATGTCTTCAATATCCTAGTAATATTTTTGCAATGTATTGATTGGGGAAGGAGTATCCTCAATTAGAAATGTTGCAAGGTAAGTAGAAATAGAAGTATAAGAAGTTCATACTAGTTTCTCAATTTCATTTGGAAACTAGACTAATCTAAGTGCCCTTCTATTAATTTAACTCATACATCTCCTTCATATTCTCCGTAAACCCTTGAATCCTTAATCTTCTACAATGTATATCAAAAGTAGAAAGGTGTATTGTAGAATGCATGTGGGGTCATAAGACCGGAATCATGTGACTATACTAGCAATATAAATATAAAGTTGTATAAAAAAATGTTCATGAAAATGGATAACTACAATGTCTAGAGAAAGTAGGGGTTTTTAAATTAGGAAGGTGTTTTGGGTTCGTATTGGTAGGGGGCTAATAAAGTGATTTTTAGAGTTATTTTCCAATATGGAGTAAAATTAGGGGTATTGTTTATTATTTCATGAACTCACATGCTATGCCAAAAGTGTATTCAATGAAGCCCATGTGACACCAATATTCCACTTTTCTACTCTCCCTCTCCCTCAGACATGAACCTTTGTGACTCACGGCAGCTAATTAAAACTTCATATTTATTTTATTTTATCACTATAAATAATGGGTTATCCAATTATGGCCTCCATGTTGGCATTACGCTCTCAATTTTCACATTACAAAAACAAAGGATGACAAATGTTAGAAGAGCAACCTAAATTATAGAACACTATGTTTTATTGATGTGGGTGCTACTTGGATAGAACAATGTTGACACTTATTACATTCACAACCTAAATTAATTTAATTAGATAATATAGTTTAAAAAAAATGATTATTTCATAATTATACAAAGAAAAAAAAATGTAAAATGTAAAATAAAATTAATTAATCAAATAAATATCAAAAAAAAAAATTAATTAATTAATCAAATCATAAGCTATACAATTATAAAATATAATTAAAATAAAAACTTCATACAAAAATCATTTCATTATGATTCAAACACTGCTCTAAACGTTGCACTTTAGTTCCTTACTTGCAACAACAATGTGAGTTGCAGCTTGAGTCATGGTATGAGCAACCAGAGTTGCAAAAACATGGTTAAGAGTTTTCTCAATAGGAGTTGCACGAATAGAGTTCAGAGTTACAGCAAGTGTAACCAAAACATCTCCTGTAAAAATATCACAACTTGCACAACAACCAATGTGTCACATCCTCTTTAGAAATTAAGCCAAAGGTACATACAACTATGACAAAGGTACATACAACTATGATTTTTTTCAATGTATAACGCTAAATTGATATAAAATATTAAAAAATATGCAATGAAAAAAAATAAAAAATTATAGATAAATAAAGATAATAAAAGTTATGATAAATAAAGATAAATTAATTTAAAAAAAATATTGTAAAATAATATTGTAAATAAAATAATATCAATCCCTAAATAGACTAATAAAATAAAATATTCCATACCTCGCAATAAATTTTAGACCCTGCAAAAAAAAATCATTAAGTTTTTTCATTTGATTAATGGAAACACCTCTATAAAATAGAAAAAGACGCATCTATAAAATAGAAAATACCTGTCATACGTGACATAATTGCATAATTGAAAATGGGTGATTTTCTAATAAGTGTTATAAGTTTAACATACATTAATCAAAACCTTACCACACAAACACCGTTAGAAAATCCTTTTAAAAGTAAAATAAAAATAACATTTTTTTTGGTTAACTAATATGCTTTTTATTTTGTCATGTCCACTTTATCTTTTCAGGTAATAATATAATTCATAAAAAATGTCTAGAGAACTTATTCAACTAAACCTTTGACAGAAGGGAATCATAGTTTGAACCACTAAATTGCTACTTTATCATTCTACACATGCTCCAGTACTTCATTCTACTAATGTAAAACAGCATGCATATATTTAGCTAACTCGGCTTTTCTTCTTTTGAAAATCCGTGGAGTCAATTTCTTCCAACAGGCTATTTATTTAAGTTACAACCTTTCACCATATCAAACATGTCTATCCAAACCAATTAGAGCATCGCAACACTTTCCACAGCAGCAAGAAAACGCCCCAAATATTCTAGAGGAGCTTTGCTTGTATGCCTAAGTGGTTTAACATGTTGAGAGCAAACGACATAACACGAGAGGATCCCATCGCCACGTGTTTCGTTTGTTCAGAGTCAACTTTTTCCCATTAATCGTGTAGTATTTTTTTTCCATTTTAGCTGGAATTGAAGACTTAAATTTTCGATAAATTGGCGTATGAGATCGATGATTTCAGCGCGCAGAGCAGTTTCAAATGCTATGAAATCCCTGGACAACGGTTTGCCATCAATCACACCGGGATCATATAAAATTAAAATCTGGTAAAATTCCAAGTCAATCCCTTTACTGCAAAATTAGGTTGCTGGACCACCACTATGACCTACTTCTTTATTACTTTTTCCATTAAGGAACAAAGGGAACTCAGGAATAAGAATCCATCATTTCACAAACCAACCACTGAAATTTGACTAAACAAAACATCACAATCCAAAACTTTTGAATATACCGTTAATAATGAAAACTGTATTGGGTCATTACAGAATAATTTTCTCGTACTCGTTTATTCATTGTGTTCTCTGTCAGAGACTCATAGTGAAATTTAATAGGCGGATCAGGTGTCGCTTATTAAAAAATAATTGACTTCTTATAAGCTTTATTTTCAACGCTAATAATGGTCCGACAAAATGGTTATGATTCAAATGCCGAGCATGAAGTGCAGAATGGTATATATAAATTAATGGGTAAAACAATCCAACTCGTGCGTGCAATTTCGATATTTTTATACGTTTGTCCAATGGATTCTCTATATTCTGCGATGCTAATAATAATAATGCCAAAACTTTATCTTTAATTCGTCCTTATTATACCAGTCAAATTATTCAAAACACTTTTGAGTAAAGCTCTCGCTTGATTCTCTGCTCATAATTCTGGAGAATTTGACGAAGTCACGTTATTGCATCCGGACATGAATTGATTGCTTTCTAATATTATATCACAAACTGCTCATCGATATTCGCTTAAATCATTTAATTTCTGTAGTCTTTAACAAAGTTTTGTTCTGGTATTCTTCTATAACTGCAGGAAACATTATCTATTGAATCTTTGTTTAAGTTTTAGAAATAAGAATCGTCACAGTTACGTCAAGCTTCATCTTATGTTATTGTATTAAAAATATTTATTTCAAAATGAAGTAAATAATTAAAATTCATCGTTATCGATCCCTAACATTTACTGTACACCGCTCTGAACTTGTATCTTTTTAAAGTACCGCCAGCTAAAACATGTTAGAAAGAGAATTCTCAAGTTAGATGTGCATGTTGCATACGAATGATAGCAGGTACAACGGCTAATAACTGTAAAGCATTCTATATACAGCACTGTGATTGGATAATGCAGATGAAATGTTAAAATTTAAATTGTAGATTAACTATTAAATTAATTTGTGATATAAAAAGTTTGAACGCACATCGATCATTTTCAAATTTCATGACATTGAAAATCTGTCAAATTAAATGGTGTTTCTAAGTACACAATATCCAGAGTTAATAATATGTGAAAAATCAGGCTGCATCGCATATTTATCTTGAAAAGAGCTATACATATTATTTTTATTAATTTTCAAATTTCATGACATTGACAATCTGTCAAATTAAATGGTGTTGCTAAGTACACAATATCCAGAGTTAATAATATGTGAAAAATCAGGCTGCATCGCATATTTATCTTGAAAAGAGCTATACATATTATTTTTATTAATGGTCTCAAATGTCAAATTATATGGTGTTGCTAGGCCTCTGAATTCGAGAGTGGTTAATACTAGTATTTGCAAATGTTGCAAAGGAAAAGCCTTAATGCATAAAGTGCGGAAATCTATTATCCATATAGTGTCTGAGTTATGTCAATGACCTAAATATCAATATATCTATTCATTTTTTCTAAATGTTGTAAACAACCAGAATTATAGAAATATTCTTAAATGTGTACCAATATTTATATACACACTTCCTATACAAAAACCCTAACTACAAAAATAAAGATAGAAGAAACTCACAATGACCCTATTCAACAATAACTAAAAAAGAATATAGATATGGGGATTTGTTAAATATTTCAATAGGAAAGGACAAATATAACATGGATGAAATTTCAAATAATAAACCAAACCAATCATGAGAAAGGAATATAACCTGCAACACATATGTTCTTGAGTATCGAAACAGCTCTATTGAACTCAATGTTGATGAAACTCAAATTTCCTTTATAGTAAAAAGAAATCAGCTACATAAAGGTATTTTGGTTCCTCCATCTTCTGAATTTAGTTCTAATACATTCAATAATCTAGACAAAAGCTTGAAAAAAACTTCAATGAGCAGTGCTCTTTATATGTTTCTCCCAATATAAAATTATCATTCCTTGTTCAACAAAGGAAGTGAAACAATCCCTAAGGCTGTGAATGTATTGGACCACTAATAAGTACAATTCTTAACTTTAGAGAAGTATGAGTGAAAATTGTGACATGTGTGAGAAAGGATTTTGCTCTTCTAGAATTGGAAACAATAAATCTTACCCAATATACTATATCTTCTTCAAGTTCTTGATGTTTTTTGGGTTGTCAGTTGTCAAGTCTCTATATGGCACAAGGTTACCCCTCGCGTAAAAATTGCAGACCGGAGAAGACGAAAAGGGTACCCCGACAAATCTTTCAGGCTCCGATCTAGAAACATTCAGATGAGGGTAAATACTTTGCGACAAATAATAGACGAGAGGTTGACCAAAAGAACCCCCATATCCAAAAAATCCTCTATCAAAAATGCTAAGTTGAGGGCTCCACCCGGGGGAGAAGATAAGGTGGTTTTGTATTTCACAAGCTTGAGGGGAATAAGGAAAACATTTGAGGGTTACTGCACTGTGAAATTGATTCTTTGGGGTTTCAGGGTTTCAGTCAATGAATGGGATATTTCCATGCATTCCCCTTTTCAGCAGGAATTGCAGGATCTTTTGGGGAAGCCCATGTCGGCGCTTAAGTTGTTTATTGGGGTAAAATACATCGACAGGGTTGAGGAAATTCAGCAACTGCGTGAAATAGGGAAGTTAGCTAAGTATCTGGCATGCTTTTGTAATGAATAAAATAGCACAGAGCAATGGGTCTCCAAGTTATGTTATGGTTGAGATTAAGTATTGAATCATTTGTGCAATTTGGACATCAACAAGTTAAGAGACTTCTCAAAGAGAAGTAGATTATACCTAGTAACCCTTATATTTGATCAACTCTTTCAATATTTCCACTGCAAATATGTAGCCTTCATGATCAATGTAACAAAGGTAACCTATTTGTAGCCAACCATCTGAATCCAGAGTTGAACTAGACGCTTCTAGATTGCTGAAATAACCTACAATAGAGTAAAACTAATTTTTTAAATCTTTAAATCTGACCTTTAAAAGATTTGTTTATTTAAGGCAATGATAAATATCCACGATCCTCATCTGCGAGAAGTTTCCTTTTCCAAAAGATGTAATTTTCTAAGGTTTAAGCGAAGAAGTCAAGTTCAAGGGCTTGGTTCACCACAGCTAATTGAGAACCTCCAGAGAATTGGATTAGAATTCTTTCCACTTGCATAAGTCTATTCCACCATCTTAAAATTTTGTTTGTTGGTATAAAACTTCGATGATATACTTCCTCTCTAGAGTAGGTTTTGAACTATGCATTGTATTTAAGGTTGTCTCTTGTTCAATATCTTTATTATGAACAAAAGAAAGTTTCAGAAAGAGAACCTGCCTTTCATGACATATGGACCACAAAGCGATAGTTCTCCTTTCTGGTTTGGGGGTAGAGGAGCTCCTGAAACATGATCAACTATCTTTGCTTCAGTATTCTGAGAGAACAAGCCAGTCATTCCATAGTGTCTACTTTCTTCTTGACTGTCTGTGGATGCCCCCATTGCCATTGTTTCCGATAGCCCATAACACTGCAAAATATCATGCAACCTTACCTGAGAAAAAGCATAACCCATGTGTAAGCTTACCGAGATAGTTGTAAGGTCATGGCTCTAATACTTTGGTAGTAAGAAAAAAAATGACAGAAACTGTCTTAGTTGTTGATGATTAGTCAGAGATATTAAATGCTCAATGCAAGCCCCTGTACTTGTTAGATGCTTGTGTGTAAGCATGGCTAGTCATATACATGCTCGCTAAGAAGACCCCATAGGTGTGATGTTGCTAATATCTGTGATCCACCATCCAGGATATACTTCAAATTACCTCTAAATGCTTTCTATGTTTGGTACACGTGCCCCTGGGCTCTAGAGTATCATATGGGTGGGAAAAAGCTATCAGTCAAACCTTTGTGCAGGCCAAGAAAAGGTTGATCCTACCCATGCAATGATTTCTGACTAGCTATTTTTTAATCCCAGATGCCTAGTCACCCAAGCTATAGCAATTTAGTCCCAAAGACAAACACCACTAATTTGCATAGATATAGCCAGACTACACAACCTGGGTTGTTAAGAGGAAGGAAATCTGCCTAACATCGAAGCTGGAGTATAGTGTAATGAACTCTACTTTTCCTCTAGGTGAGTGATTCTTAAATGCAGATTCTTGTTTCTAAAAACATAGAAAAAGTTCATGGATATTAATATTGACTTTGTTATAACTAACTAGATGGAAAAGTTATTCTTTATTAGTTCAATTCCAAAATACTTTTCTCTAATCCATAGCTAGGACCAGATGCATTTCAATAATAGATTCCAAATCTGGTTTGTAAAAGCTATGTTGTATAGGTACTGAAAGGTCAATCCCTTGTTTAAAGGTAATGACAAAAGGCCCTCCTTACCCCTCATTTTCCCTTACACGAAGACCACTACACTAGGCTAAAAATGAATAAGGAACACTTAACCTACCTAATAAAGACGGATAGTAACTTTTCATACCCTCCTGAGTGGTTGGAGAGAGTGATTATCTAGTCAGTGTCCATATCTTAAAATTATGTTAAAGAAAGCAAAGTTATTGTTCTAGTATTTGTATTTCTATAGTAAGTAGACCAGCATGGCAGAAAAGAAGAAAACAACTTTACTTGTCTTATTGTGACTCCAAGGAGCCAAGAAATAAACTCCTTTGTAGACTCTTTTCTCAGGGGAGCTCCACCACATACAACAGTGTGCAAAGAACTGAAATCATATTACTTTGCAATATCAAATTTGTTCATAGCCAACAAGATGGGAGGCATAAGAGGCAAATAGGTGATTCTATACTTCTGAATCAACCGAAGAATCTCCACAAGATCAAACTTATACAGCACAACAATGGTGGATCCGGAACCAAGCAACGCACAAGAAAAAGTTGCAAGCCCATATATATGAAACATGGGCAGCATACCCAGGAAGGAATTAGTAATCCACGGTTCTCCTTTCTGGTTTTGGGGTAGAGGAGCTCGTGAAACAGGATCAACTATCTTTGCTTCAGTATTTGGAGACAACAGGCCATCCATTCCATAGTGTCTACTTTCTTCTTGACTGTCTGTGGATGCCCCGATTCCCATTTTTTCTATTAGCCCATAGCACTGCAAAATATCTGGTATAGCTATGATACCACTTGTTATAGCTCTGATACCACTTTTTGTAGCTCTGATACCACTTTTTGTAGACCTAACCCGGAAATATCTAGATCTGATATGAAAATATATGATAATGCAAATAAACCCAAGAAATAAGATAGAAATTCTTCTTTATTATCAAACCCTTGAGGTAGGGCCACACCATACATTTACTCCTTAAGGAAGGAGAACACTCCACAAGCCATATGGTTGTACATACAATAATCCTTGACAATATTTCTTGACATGGAGTCTCTAGCCTCTATATAGGCCTCATACATACAGTACCATGGATCATTACCATGGTTCCCTCATACCATCGACTAATACTATGGGCCCATTACATTATTATTAACTACTTGTGGTATCTTACATGATATGGGTTAACCACCTTATTTATTACTATGGCCCCTCCCATTATTACATTATTACCCTGGGTACCTCCCTTGGTAACCCATCTTATCCCCCCTAGGTATATAAAATTCCACCCCTCTAAGCATGTTTCGTCCCCGAAACTTGGGAAGAACACAAATATTAAGATCTACTCAAAAGAGTAGTCCACTGGTACCATGCACGTGCATCTAGCCATCCAAGAGAAAGGTGAACCCTCGGTCTCGTTGGTGCCTCGCTCGCTTGATACGGAAGTTGATCGTCGCAGCTCTTCTGTGTTGATGTGTAGTAGGTGGATCTTCGCCCCTCGCTATCCGTCATATGGGGGTTGTGACTATTTGGTTTCCATCTTGATGGTTGTCTTGCGGGGTGATGTGGGTGACGATATGTTGAAGTTTTAACCCACGGTGTCTTTTTCTTTAATTCACCCTGCTGTGGTGCCTGTTATGGTGTCTTCTTTTCCAATATAACTTCAACCACTGAGCCCTCCTCTGATGTATCAGCACTTGTAACCTTTTTTGCTTCAGCTTCTTTTTGTGTTTGATTGTCTATCATCATTTGCTCATCATCTAATATGTCAGACCCTGGAACATCTTCTGTTTCAGTCTCCTTGGACTCTACCTGTTTATTAATGGAAATATCCTCTAATGTAATTTTCTTCTTTTTATACCAGAGCTTCAGGAATTTCTTCTGTACATTAATATTGATAGTACCTACTGATTCCATCCAAGGGTATCCAAAAACAACATCTATGTTATCCATATCTGAAGCATAAAAATCACTATGCAACACATACTTATCCATAGAAATCTTCAAATCCTTGTACACTTGAACATTCTCATCATCAAATTGTGTATTTTCAATGTGTTTTGTTGGAATTTGCATTTTTTTTGCCAAATTAGCATTGATAAAATTATTCTTGCGACTAGGATTTATAGAGATAATGACCTTCTCTTTCTGAATCAATCCATGAATTTGTAATAAAGAGATACCAACAGAAAACAACCCTTTAGGTTCCTTGGTTTCCTTCTTTCCTGTAAAAACAAAATCTTTGCTAGGTTGTGTGTGTGTCTGTGTGAACTTATCCACAAGATTAGCATTATGGTCAAAGTGGTCCATAAGAGCTTTTTTGAAGGCGTCCCAAGTCAAGAACCTTCCATAGCCACATTGATGCTCTTGTCACCATTGCCTTCTTTCATTGTCCAATTTTATTCTTCCCATACTCAATTGAGTCTCATCATCCCTGATGTAATACAATCGAAAAAAATTCTACATTTTTGTTATTTATTTGGATGGATGAGAGCCATCAAATCTATACAAGTCGCTCAATTTCATAACTAGGCCTGCCATCACAAAAAAATTTGGCGAAAATTTGAAATGGTCACAATTCCGTCAATATTGCTCAGAATCCCTATTATAACCTGTTTTCAGAAATGGAATAATCATTCTGCATCTACCCATGTGATAGAAATCTTGATCTAAGCACTGGAATTTCAAATCTACGTTGCAGCTCTCTCGTCGTCACCCAAAATTTCTACAAACAGAGCTGATTTTAAATCAGCGATATCTCCCTCATCTGGGCTCCGTTTCAACTGATTGCTTTTTTGAAATTGGGTATTTTTTCATAAAGCATCCAGATCTACAAGTCGATTTTACAGATCTTGCACAAGGACATCCATATCTGTGCCAAAAACTCGCTGCCCTGAAAACTTATCTGCAACCCCACTGATTTTTAAATCAGCAATATCTCTTTCATTCGGACTCTGATTCAGACGATTTTTTTTTTTAATCAGGTATCTTTTCACATAGAATCAAGATCTATAATCAGATTTTGTATATCTTGCACCAAAACATACATATATGATCTGAAAACTTGACACCCCTGAAATCTTGCAAAAAGTAAAAAAAAAAAAATCTCCACTTTTTTTGCCCAAGAAAGTGCTTGGTAATATGGGGTACAAAGGGATGTACCTAAGGTAATAATGTAATAATGTGATATGGCATAGTAATAAATAAGGTGGTTAACCCATATCATGTAAGGGACCACAAGTAGTTACTAATAATGTAATGGGCCCATGGTATTAGTGGATGGTATGAGGGAACCATGGTAATGATCCATGGTATTATATGTATGAGGCCTATATAGAGGCTAGAGACCCCAAGTCAAGAAATATTGTCAAGGATTATTGTATGAATAAGCATATGGCTTGTGGAGTGTTCTCCTTCCTTAAGGAGTGAATATATGGTGTTGCCCTACCTTAAGGGTTTGATCAATAAAGAATCATTTCATATTATTTCTGGGTTT
>APFE031011926.1:39600-75817 GCA_000404065.3 Pinus taeda | reverse complement strand
ATTATAGAGGCTTAGGACCCAATGCAGAAATATTGTCAAGGATTATGTATGAATAAGCATATGGCTGTGAGTGTTCTTCTTCCTTAAGGAGTGAATGTATGGTGTTGCCCTACCTTAAGGGTTTGATCAATAAAGAATCATTTCATATTATTTATGGGTTTATTTGCATTATCTTATATTTTCATATCAGATCTATAATATTTCACGGTTAGATCTATAACAAGTGGTATCAGAGCTATAACAATATCATGCAACTTTACTTGAGAAAAACATAGCCTAGGTGTAAGCTTACCGAGATAGTTGTAAGGTCATGGCTCTAATACCTTGGTAGTAAGCAAAAAAATGCAGAAATTGTCTTAGCCGTTGATGATTAGTCAGAGATATTCAATGCTCAATGCAAGCCCCTGTACTTGTTAGATGCTTGTCTATAAGTATGGCTAGGCATATACATGCTGCTAAGAAGACTCCATAGGTGTGATGTTGCTAATATCTGTGATCCACCATCTAGGATATACTTCAAATTACCTGTAAATGCTTTCTATGATTGGAACATGTGCCCATGGGCTCCAGAGTATCATATGGGTGGGAAAAAGCTATAATTCAAACCTCAGTGTAGGCCAAGAAAAGGCTGATCCTACCCATACAATCATCTGCTCAGCAGGCTTCAAGTTTGTGACTAGCTATTTTTTAATCCTAGGTGCCTAGTCACCCAAGCTATAGCAATTTGGTCCCAAAGACAAACAACACTATTATGCACAGATTTAGCGAGACTACACAACCTCGTTTATTAAGAGCAACGAAATCTACCTAACATCGAAGCTGGAATATAGTCTAATGAACTCTACTTTTCCTTGAGGTGAGTGATTCTTGAATGCAGATTCTTGTTTCTAAAAACTTGAAAAATGTTTGCGGATTTTATTCTTGACTTTGTTATAGCTAACTAAAAGGAAAAGTTACTGCTTATTAGTTCAATTCCAAAATACTTTTCTCTAATCCATATCGAAGGCCACAAGCATTTCAAAAATAGATTCCAAATCTGGCTAGTAAAAGAACTGTTGTATAAGTACTGAAAGGTCAATCCTATGTTTAAAGGTAAAGATAGAAGGCCCCTGTTAGGCCTCATTTTACCTTATAGGAAGACCACCGCACAAGGCTAAAAATGAAGGAGGCATACTTAACCTCCCTAATAAAGAGGGATAGTAACTTTTTATACCCGCCTAAGTGGTTGGAGAGAGTGATTATCTAGTCCATGTCCATATCTTTAAATTATGTAAAAAAAAGCAAAGTTAGCTTTCTAGTATTTGTATTTCTATAGTAAGTAGACCAACATGGTAGAAAAGAAAGAAACAAATTTACTTGTCTTATTCTGACTCCAGGGAACCAACAAATATATTCCTCTGTAGACTCTTTACTCAGGGGAGCTCCACCACATATAACAGTGTGCAAATAACTCAAATCCTATTTCTTTGCAATATCGACTTTGTTCATAGCCAATAGGATGGGAGGCACAAGAGGAAACTAGGTGATTCTGTACTTCTGAATCAACCAAAGCATCTCCACGAGATGAAACTTAGACAGCACAACAATGGTGGATCCAGAACCAAGCAATGTATAAGAAAAAGCCGCAAGCTCATATATATGAAACATGGGCACCATACCTAGGAATGAATTAGTCTGGTTCCATGTACTATTCTCAGGAGTGAATCCCAAGCGCTTCAAAATAATTGCAAACCATAGGAATTAGATTTCTATTGGTGGAAATGACCCCTTTGCTCATTGCAGTAGTCCTGGAGGAATAGAGCAGTGTGGTAGTATCATCTTGCCGGATTTTAACAACAGGGGTATGGGAAGGATTCGAAGTCAGGAGCTTCTCTAGAGTAGAGATGTAATTTTGGTCATTCTGGGAGGCTAATTCAGATGATGAAGAAGAAATTTGCACAATGGCCAATTTGGTGGCTGCCAATTTGACAGCCAAATATGGTGTGGCGAAGGTCAACATTGCTACCGAGTCTCTGGCTTGCTTTGCTATCTTAGTCGTGCTATTTAGCGGATTGGTGGTCGTAACGATGGCTCCAATGGACAAGAAAACCATGTAGATTATGGGGAAATAGATTGAATTCGGCAAGAGGATAAGTACAATGTCAGATTTTCTCATTCCAAGGATGGCTCAACCAGTGGCAAGTGACTTTACGTTGTACCATAGTTGGGGAAATGTGGTGGTTTCCCGAGTGGCAGAGTTGATGAGAGCTATGCGGCCATTATGGCGAAGCGAGGAGACGTGGCTGGGGAGATCCAAGAATTTGTCTTGGGGAAAATATATTGGTTTTTAATTGCTATATTATGTCTGGTTTGAGTTGCAATATCTACTACGAGGATCGATCTAAAGACCCATTGCTCTATGGAATAACTTTGTTCACTTCAGCTTCCTAGTGCAGGCTCATTCCAAACGCTGTGATGGTTGCGGTGACATGAGGTTATTGGAATAGTTCCAACCAGTCAACTGACCTCCCTTGATCAAACAATTAACAATCCTCTAATCATCTAACACATTATATAATGGCACACAGGGATAATAGGTAGATTCTAGGGAAGTTCATTTCAGAGGGAAACACCTTACGGCGTAAATATGTGAGAAATATAACGTAGGCTTAAAAAATAATATACATTTTATTCTCTTTATTTCTAATATGAGTTATTTAGTTGATTTTTAATGATCTTTTTTAATGTTACTTACTGCCAAATGTATTATGAAGTAAGTGTGTTGATGTTTATCAATGATTATCAACCTTTTCATTATATCAGTACACTATTTATATGTATATTTGTGTTAAACTACTTACAAATAGTTTATAACTCTCTTTGGAGTTTGAGGTAATTGGTAAATCACATATCTCAAATAATTAATTATAGTGTAGAACTATTTATATTTAGGTCAAACATCTTTCCGTTGGTATGTGACTTTGTTGGAGTTTGAAATTGTTTTAAACAAAATTCTCTTTGATGCTCTATATCTTTCTATTATTGAGAGAGGTCATTTTATATCTCAATTTAATCGGGTGTGATTTTCTCTTTAGGTGTATTTTTTAAAATAAAAATTAACTATTTATTAAAAACTATTAGGTATAATAAAAACATATATTTAGTTATTTTCAAAAACAATTATATAATAAGTAAGAAAAGTTGCCATAGGTAATGAAAAAATACTAATAATGAAATATTTCCATATATATTAGTAACATTAATTTTATCACTTTTTATATAAAAATAAATAAATATAATTCTTAAATCCTATATTTTCATTTTTTATATGGGAAATATTTATATTTTAAAAAAAAAAACATTAAAAACATTTAGTATAGACATTAAAACAATTATCGAAATATCTATTTTAAGTAATATATTTGAGTATGAATTTCATATATTGTATATTGAGGAAAAAATCAAATAAACTTAAATAAAATATTTCAATGTCTTTAAATAGATATAAATTAATTGAAATTAAAAATCTTCAATGAAGTAAAATGCATGATTTATTCCATTCTTGATAAACCTTAAACAAATATTAATAATAGAAGCAATTTTAATGTCAATTATAAATAACATAATTTAATATACGAATTTAAGTTAAATATTTAACCATTTGTCAATGTGGGTCACATACAAGATATTTCAATATCAACTATATATATGTTGTAAAGTAATTGAAAGTGAGAAAATTATTACTATTAATACATTTTGGAAGGTCAATTTTTCCCAAAATCCAATGAGGATTTATTTTAGTTGGAACTTTAAGCTATCTAGTATACATGACTAAATTAAACAAGGGGATTTTCAAGAGGTTCAATCTATTTATGCATTTATAAATGCAATTTAAGTCTCATGATGAATTGTATCATTCAAACATTTTATTGGTGTTCTTATAAAGGATATTTGCAATTCCTTCCATGTCAAAAGGAGTTACGTATTTTTTTATATTATATATAATATAATATATATATATATATATATTTATATATTATATATTTATATATTATATATAATATTATATATATATATACATATACATATACATATACATATTCCAAGTCGCAAGAGGGATAAAATCTAAGTCCATGTGTAATTCATGAGAGAGGACAAATCTATATATCAAGTCCAAGTCCATGTCCATCTCCTAGGAAGGATAAAATATCTTGAGATGCAAACCTTTTTTCAAATTTTGTGTTCTAAATGAGTTTGCACCTCAAAAGATTTGATCCGTTTAGATGATTTATAAATCTAAGATTAATGTGGATCTACCTATATTATAAAGACATTTGCAATGGGGAATGATTCAATTGAGAAAAAGCATAGCCCAGGTGTAAGCTTACAAAGATAGTTGTAAGGTCATCGCTTTAATACCTTGGTAGCAAGCAAAAAAATGGAAGAAGCTGTCTTAGTTATTGATGATTAGTCAGAGATATTCAATGCTCAATGCAAGCCCCTATACTTGTTAGATTCTTGTGTGTAAGCATGGCTAGGCATATAGACGCTGGCTAAGAAGACCCCATAGGTGTGATGTTGCTAATATTTGTGATCCACCATCGAGAATATACTTCAAATTACCTCAAAATTCTTTCTATGTTTGGTACACGTGCCCCTGTGCTCTAAGATATCATATGGGTGGGAAAAAGCTATCAGCAAAACCTCTGTGCAGGCCAAGAAAAGGTTGATCCTACCCATACAATCATCTGCATCGTAGGCTTCAAGTTTGTGACTAGCTATTTTTTAATCCCAAATGCCTAGTCACCCAAGCTATAGCAATTTGGTCCCAAATACAAATACCACTATTGTGCACAGATTTACGTGGACTACACAACCTCGTTTGTTAAGAGGAAGGAAATCTACCTAACATCGAAGCTGGAATATAGTCTAATGAACTCAACTTTTCCTCTAGGTGAGTGATTCTTGAATGCATATTCTTGTTTCTAAAACTTGAAAAAATTATGTGGATTTCAATCTTGACTTTGTTATAACCAACTAGAAGGAAAATTTATTGCTTATTCGTTCAATTCCAAAATACTTTTCTCTAATCCATAGCTAGGTCCAGATGCATTTCAACAATAGATTCCAAATCTGGCTAGTAAAAGCTCTATTGTATAGGTATTGAAAGGTCAATCCTGTGTTTAAAGGTAAAGATAGAAGGCCCCTACTAACCCTCATTTTCCCTTACAGGAAGACCACTACACTATGCTAAAAATGAATGAGGCACACTTAACCTACCAAATAAAGATGTATAGTAACTTTGTATACCCTCCTATGTAGTTGGAGAGAGTAATTATCTAGTTAGTGTCCATATCTTCAAATTACGTAAAAGAAAACAAAGTTATTGTTCTAGTATTTGTATTTATATAGTAAGTAGACCAGCATGGCAGAAAAGAAGAAAACAACTTTACTTGCCTTATTATGACTCCAAGGAACCAAGAAATAAACTCCTTTGTAGACTCTTTGCTCAGGGGAGATCCACCACATATAACAGTGTGCAAAGAACTCAAATCATATTTCTTTGCAAGATCGACTTTATTCATAGCCAACAGGATGGGAGGCACAAGAGGCAAATAGGTGATTCTGTACTTCTGAATCAACCAAAGCATCTCGAGGAGATCAAACTTAGACGACACAACAATGGTGGATCTAGAACTAAGCAACACACAAGAAAAAGTTGCAAGCCCATATATATGAAACATGGGCACCATACCCAGGAAAGAATCAGTTAGCGACAGTTCTCCTTTCTGGTTTTGGGGCAAAGAGCTCCTGAAATAGGATCAACTATCTTTGCTTCAGTATTTGGAGACAACAAGCGAGTCGTTCCATAGTGTCTACTTTCTTCTTGACTATCTGCGGATGCCCCCATTCCCATTGTTTCCATTAGCCCATAGCACTACAAAATATCATGCAACCTTACCTGAGAAAAAGAATAGCCTAGGTGTAAGCTTATCGAGATAGTTGTAAGGTCATGGCTCTAATACCTTGGTAGAAAGCAAAAAAATGGTAGAAATTTTCCTATTTGTTGATGATTAGTCAGAGATATTCAATGCTCAATGCAAGCCCCTCTACTTGTTAGATGCTTGTCTACAAGCATGGCTAGGCATATACATCCTGGCTAAGAAGACCCCATACGTGTGATGTTGCTAATATCTACGATCCACCACCTAGGATATACTTCAAATTACCTCTAAATTCTTTCTATGTTTGGTACACATGCCCCTGGGCTCTAGAGTATCATATGGGTGGGAAAACGCTATCGGTCAAACCTCTATATAGGCCAAGAAAAAGTTGATCCTACCCATACAATCAACTACTCAGTAGGCTTCATGTTTGTGACTAGCTATTTTTTAATCCGAGATGCCTAGTCAACCAAGCTATAGCAATTTGGTCCCAAAGAAAAAGACCACCACTATGCATAGATTTAGCTAGACTACACAACCTGGTTTGTTAAGAGGAAGGAAATCTGCCTAACATCGAAGCCGAAATATAGTCTAATGAAATCTACTTTTTCTTGAGGTGAGTGATTCTTGAGTGTAGATTTTTGCTTCTAAAAACTTGAAAAAGCTCTGTGGATTCAAATCTTGACTTTCTTATAGCTAACTAGAAGGAAAAGTTATTTCTTATTAGTTCAATTCCAAAGTACTTTTCTCTAATCCATAGCTCGGGCCAGATGCATTTCAACAATAGATTCCAAATCTGGCTGGTAAAAGCTCTGTTGTATAGGTACTAAAAAGTCAATCCTGTGTTTAAAGGTAAAGATAGAAGGCCCCTGCTAGCCCTCATTTTCCCTTAGAGGAAGACCACTACACTAGGCTAAAAATGAATGAGGCACACTTAACCTCCCTAATAAAGACATGTAGTAACTTTTTATCCCCTCCTAAGTGGTTGGAGAGAGTGATTATCTAGTCAGTGTCAATACCTTTAAATTATGTAAAAGAAAGCAAGGTTAGTGTTCTAGTATTTGTATTTCTATAGTAAGTAGACCAACATGGCAGAAAAGAAAAAAACAACTTTACTTGTCTTATTGTGACTCCAGGAAGCTAAGAAATAAACTCCTCTGTAGACTCTTTGCTTAGGGGAGCTCCACCACATATAATAATGTGCAAAGAACTGAAATCATATTTCTTTGCAATATCGACTTTGTTCATAGCAAACAAGATGGGAGGCACAAGAGGAAAATAGGTGATTCTATACTTCTGAATCAACCGATGCATCTCCACGAGATCAAACTTAGACAACACAACAACGGTCGATCTAGAACCAAGCGATGCATAAGCAAAAGACGCAAGCCCATATATATGAAACATGGGCACCATACTGAGGAACGAATCGGTCTAATTCTGGGTACTATTCTCAGGAGTGAATCCCAAGTGCTTCAACACAATGTAAACCATAGCAATCAGATTTCTATGGGTGGAAATGACCCCTTTGCTCATTCCAGTAGTCCCGGAGGAATAGCGCAGTGTGGCAGTATCGTCTTTCTGAATTTTAACAATAGGGGGATGGACAGGATTCAAAATTAGGAGCTTGTCTAGAGTAGAGATGTAATTTTGGTCATTCTGGGAGGCTAATTCAGATGAAGAAGAAGTAATGAGCACACTGGCCAATTTGGTGGCTACCAATTTGACATCCAAAGATGGCGTGGCAAAGGCCAACATGGCTACTGAGTCTCTGGCTTGCTTCGCTATCTCAACCAGGTTATTTAGTGGATTGGTGGTCGTAATGATGGCTCCAATGGATAAGACAACCATGCAGATTATGGGGAAATAGATTGAATTCAGCAAGAGGATAAGTACAATGTCTGATTTTCTGATTCCAAGGATGGCTAAACCAATGGCAAGTGACTTTACACTCTACCATAGTTGGGGAAATGTGGTGGTTTCCCCAATGGTAGAGTCGATGAGGGCTATCCGGCCATTGTGGCGAAGCGAGGAGACGTAGGTGGGGAGATCGAGGAATTCATCTTGTGGAAAATCTACTGGTTTTTTATTACTGTAGTACGTCTAGTTGGAGCTGCAATATCGAGTGTGGGGATCGATTTGGAGACCCATTGGTCTGTGGAATAACTTTTTTCGCTTTAGCTTCCTAGTGCAGGCTCATTGCAAACCCTGCGATGGTTGCGGTGACGTGAGGTTATCGGAATAGTTCCAACCACTCAACTACCTTCCCTTGATTGAACAATTAACAATCCTCTAATCATCTAACACATAATCTAAAAGCACACAGGGATGAAAGGTACATTCTAGGGAATTTGATTTCAGAGGGAAATGCCTTACGATGTAGATATGCGAAAAGCATAATATAGACTTAAAAAAATAATATACATTTTATTCTCTTTATTTCTAATATGGATTATTTAGTTGATTCTTAATGATTTTTTTTAATGTTATTTACTGCCAAATATATTATGAATCAAGTGTGTTGATGTAGATGAATGATTATAAACCTTTGAATTATATCAGTACACTATTTATATGTATATTTATGTTAAACTATTAAACTCCACCTTTTAATTATAGTACACTATTTATATGTATATATATGTTAAGCTACTCTTTAATAGTTTATAACTCTGTTTGGAGTCTGAGGTAATTTGTAAATCACATATCTCAGGTAATTAATTATAGTGCACAACTATTTATATTTAGGTCAAACATCTCTCCATTGGTATGTGACTTTGTTGGAGATTGAAATTGTTTAAGCAAAAATTCCCTTTTATGCTCTATATCTTTCTATTATTCAGAGAGGTCATTTTATATCTCAATTTAATCTGGTGTGATTCTTTCTTAGGTGTATTTTTTAAAATAAAAGTTAACTATTTATTTAAAAAAATATTAGCTATAATAAAAACATGTATTTAGTTATTTTCAAAAATAAGTATATAAATAAGGAGTTAACTATTTATTTAAAAATATTAGCTATAATAAAAACATATATATTAGTTATTTTCAAAAATAAGTATAAATAAGTAAGAAAGTTACAAAAGTAATGAAAAAATATACTCTAATAATAAAAATATTTCCACATATAATATATTATTTACTTAACATAATTTTTTATCACTTTTATTTTAAAAATATATAAATAAAATCATTTAATTTATATTTTTCCTTTTTTTATATGGGAAATATTTATATTTAAAAAAAAAAAAAATCTAAAACATTTTAGTATAGATTTTAAAACAATTATCGAAATATCTATTTTAAGTAATATATTTGAGTATGAATTTTAAATAATGTATATTGAGAAAAGAATCAGTGACTATAAATAAAATATTTCAATGTCTTTAAATAAATATAAATTAATTGGAATAAAAAATCTTCAATGAAATAAAATGTGTGATTTATTCTTTTCTTGATAACCCTTAAAAGAATATTAAACAATTTTAATGTCAATTCTAAATAACATAATTTAATATAGGAATTTAAGTTAAATATTTAACCATTTGTCAATGTGGGTCACATATAAGATATTTCAATATCAACTATATATATGTTGTAAAGTAATTGAAAGTGAAAAAATTATTACTATTAATACATTTTGTAAGGTCAATTTTTCGCAAAATCCAATGAGGATTTATTTGAGTTGCAACTTTAAGCTAGCTAGTATACATGACTAAATTAAAGAAGGGGATTTTCGAGGGGTTCAATCTATTTATGCATTTATAAACGCAATTTAAGTCTAAGGAGGAATTGTGTCATTCAAACATTTTATTGGTGTTCTTCTTATAAAGGAGATTTGCAATTCCTTCCATGTTAAAATGAGTTAGGGTGTGTGTATATATATATATATATATATATTTATATATATTCATTCCAAGTCCCAAGAGGGATAAAATCTAAGTCCATGTGTAATTCGTGAGAGAGGCCAAATCTATATATCATGTCCAAGTCCATGTCCATCTCTTAGGAAGGATAAAATATCTTGAGATGCAAAACATTTTTCAAATTTTGTGTTCTAAATGAATTTGCAGCTCAAATGAATTGATCCCTTTAGATGATTTATCTATCTAAGATTAATATGAATCTACCTATATTATAAAGACATTTGCAAGGGGAATGATTCACTTTTATAAACAAAATAAGATATAGTGTATTTTATTTTATATTCGAAATATAAACTAGAAAATAGTTGTACATTTGTTAAGTATTTCTCCACCATTCTCTACTAATATTGTCTCCCTAAATTTAAAAAGCATATAACCTAATAATGTTAATAATTTAAGTTTCTATTCTACTAACATGTAGCAACTTTGAACCGGTAATAATATTTCGACGCTTCACTCATCATATTTTTACTAATATAGTTCTTATTTATGTTATAATGAATATTGATTTCAATATATTTTACTAAAGCGACTTTCCAGAATTGTTAACATACATGAAATTATCGTAAGCTATTTTTTTTTAGATTTAATTGTTTTCATCTTTAATTTATACGTATTAATATAAATATCCATATTAGAATTGATACCCTTCATAAATTATAATTACTTTTTTAAATCATAAAGAGTTGTCACCATAAATACCATCATGATCACACGGAAAAGGGGTCATGAATCGGCTAGCTGACAACAACCATTTATTGAAGCAACCCCTTCACTTCGTCAAATTATATAATAAAAGGGCTAAGGAACAATGGACAATCTCACTTAACTTCAATATTATAGCTAGTTTCTTTCGCATAATAATTAATATTTCTAAACTTGAAAAAAAACTCGTAGAAGTTTAGTGCAATAACCTTTAACATGAAAGTAAATCTTAAATCGTGTAATCTATTCCAAAAAATTAGTGATACAGATTATGTCAAAAGCTTTTCTAATCAAAATGAAACAACGGGTAATATTGGTTTTATTATTTTGACAATGCTAAAAATGTTCCTAAAAGGAATAAAGTGGTGATACAGTTGAACGATAGCTCTAAATAATCATTTATCCGTTAGCATTTGTCATGTCCCTTTCCGCGCATGTTGATCTTATATTCTAAAAATAATTCATATAAGTGGGCTAAAGGAGATTAGTTGTAATGGTACTATAATGTGAGGGATTAGTTTTATTCAACTTTTCATGAGCATTTAACTCCATGGTGCCAAACTACTAAATTGGTTAACTTGTGGATATAAGAAATGAAAATGGTCACTGCAATTTTTTATATTTTTATTCGGTAATGTTGGCTTTCTTGAGGTTCTTTGAGTTCATAAATTTAAAATTCTATGTCTTTTATGGAAAAACAAAAGTTCCTGTGTAAAATGTTTGACGGTTTTCAAGACATTAAGAGATTTATAATTTTTTTTAATTTAACAATGGCAATTTAAGAGATTTTAATTTTAATCCTTCAAGAAAATCATATTATTTTGTTTAGTTTAATGAGTTAGAATTATAGAATTAAGGCTTCTGTGATCAATCATAGTTATATAAGAAAAATTTCGATGTATTATGTGATTTACGCCGAAATTCTTCTTATATAACTGAGTTAGAATTAATTTGAAAATCTCTTACTACCCGAATTAGATAGATTCAAATGATTAATTTTCTTTCTATTAATGTATCAGTTTACGTCCTTTTAATGAGAAATTTATACTTATTTTTCCTTCTGGATTTTAATGACTTCTTAAGGGAATCTATAATATACTTTTCAACAAGTTTATAGGGTATGAATTATGCTGGGAAATTCTCTAATATTAAAATAAAGGGGTTTGCTTAATATCATAATTGATATATTAAATCCTGTCTTTATTTAATAAGAGCTTTATTATTTTAAGGAAATAACATTTTTTTATAAAACCTATTTTTTATAATATCTAATTATTTAAATACCAATGCAAAAATTATTTTATGAAGACAAAATGATTAATAACAATATTTTTATTAATTATATAGCAAATAAATATTATACAATATAATAGGATAATGTTGATTAATTCTTATCAATTAAATTGGGTTAGATTATAGAATATCTAACATCCCTATCAAACTTTAATTATAAATATTAATCTGCAGATTCATGATGTATAAGGTAAAATTTCATTTTAATATTATACTTTAATAGTTATATTTTATTATTGTAATTATTAATTTTTATTATTAAATTTTATGGTTTATATTATATAAGCTATAGTTATAATTAAAAATAACTAGGTTTTTTAAATAAAATAAATCTCACCACTGCTCGTTATATAGGACACATGATTATATATATTGTAAAATATGAAAATAAACCATAAGATAATAAAAAACGGAGTTGTCTATAATGCGACCTTTTGAAGATTCCGGTGACGGAATCCGGCGGAAGAAATGAGGTTAAATCTTGATTTTTAGCAGTTAAAATGTTTTTTTAACTGCATATTTGGATTCAGCGCCCTGGAAAACCCCTTGGAGCCATCGATTGTGCAGAAACTAGCTATCAAACTAGGGATTCCAATGAATTGCTACCGGATTTTGACCGGAAAAATCCGCCGGAAAGGCTTTCAAAAAGTCGCGTTATAGACTACTGCATAAAAAACATTAAGATATAGACATTAAAAAATGATAAAAGCATAAAATATAAATCAATTGGGCTTGATAGGAGACTCATTTAATATGCATATCTATAGGAATTTTTTTTGTGAATGTCGTTAGAATTAAAAAAAAAATAAGTTAATGATTTGTATGTCTAATCATTAACATGCGTTTAAAGAATTCTGTAACTATACAAATATTCATGTGAATATTATAATTTTGTTGATGCTCCTTTTAATCCTCTATAATGATAGGGCTAGGGCTAGTATGCTTACAAGTGGATGTCACAAAGAACTCAACATCTTCCTTTTTTTCCTTGACATATCACCATAAACTATGAAACAAGGACCCAAAACCTCCTTATGTACAAGAGGGAACTTGGCCTATAGGCTTTTAAGTTTATTGAAAAATGAAAGAATAGAATGAATTTTCATCTTGAATAGAAAATTTATGATTGATTTACATAACTAATAGAGATCCATAACATGAAACACCTAAATATATCTGGAATTCAATTACTCTATGTCCTACTAAACCTTTGAATGTAGACATAATTTGTTTAGATGATGTATTTTTGTTACTCTACTTGATTGACTTAACCAGAGTAAGAAGCAGAGCATAAATATTGAGTAAGGTAGATGGTTAATTCTATTACCTAGCAATTTTGACATCACTATAAGCCCCTATATTGAGAGAATGTGAGAAATGACCCTAATGTGAATCCTATGACATATTTGAGTGTGAGTAGCACCCATATTGCTTGAATCAATTGCTTCATTACTAGAAAAAATGGTGACACTACAAACATAATATAGAAGTTAACTAGGTCTCTAAGAATATGTTTTAGAGAAGCTTAAAATACGCATGAAGAGAAATGGGACAAAAAATAGATGGGGTTGTGGTTGATCCTAACAAACCGAAATTGTATAAAATGATCCCATTCTTTAAGATAAGATAGGAAAATTGTAGACCTAAAGTGAAAAATATAACTAGAATTGACCATAGACAAGTACTAAATAGATCCAACATCTGATAAAGTACCAAAATTAATAACTCATTACACAAAGGGTGTAAAAAAAAATTCAATAACAATTCTCATCAAAGAAGGAAGATAGTGAATTATACATGATATCATAAAAAAAATTAACATTTGAATGAAATTTTCCTATCTTGAACATGATTCTACTCATGCACACTATTATGTAGACATTTAAATTCATCATGAGCCAAGACTATGACTCATTGATGTTTGAGTTAGATGAAGAATCACAACTAGGTCATCCCTTCACCATCACTTCACTATCACTCAGCACAAATAGAACATAAATCACACATATCTACTCATTATTTTCAAGGAAAATGGCACATAACATGAATCAACATGCCTTAAATGCTCAATTGGGTTAGCCATGTGACTAGTCCTAGTTACAATAATGTCCTTGGCACAACAACTATAGGTAATTTGTTTGTTTCTTAATAAGAATACAACATTTAAACAAATAAATACATGTAATTACAAGATATTAAATAATATATCTCTTTATCTCTAAAGAGTGAAAAATTTACATAGCTAATGAGTATGTTTGGGGAAGAAATGTCTGGGCAAGTGATGAGCCCCTGAAATGGGTAATTATATGGGCTCATTTAGCCTCCCAATTTGACTTAATCCACCATTATCATTATTTTATTTCTTTTTTTTTATTATATCTATGCTAATAGAGTGAATTGGGTTAGTCATTATGCCAACAAGTCTAATGTGTTCTTTTTTCGATCAATTTGGAGACAAAATCAAAGGTTTAATGAGCACTTGGCAGCCAAATTCGTGGAAGAACAAGGGAGAGGATTTGTAGGAAGGTGTCCCCTTCATTTATGAGCCCTTACCTTAAATTATCCATCAAAAACTCCAAGCACAAGGGGCAGCCAAGCAAGTCAAGTAGGATTATTGTTAACTGCAAGTTTTGGTAGCCGAGTCCCTAAAGTTTAGGAGGACTATTGGGGTCCTCAATTTATATAAATAAGAAGGCTTAGGGCCTCATTTGGAGTTAGCCAATTTGTAGTTTGATTTCAGTCAGTTTTTAGTTAGTTTGTAGTTATATTTTAGTCAGTAGGTTAGCACTTTAGTGCAGCTCTGTATTGGCATAGTTTCAAGCTTTTTCTTGTAGACAGTTTTTGGGATGTAACTATTATTTCTTGATCAATAAACATGAATCCAGCTTTGCACCAGCTTTAATATTTCTTAGGAGGTTGTATCTCTTGGGGTTGGGCCCAACCAAAGAGCCCAATACCTCCTTTGTTTACTTGTATGTGTCTTTGTTGCATTCTTAGAATAAAATATGTTATTTAGGTTAAAATTTTGTTTTGTTACTTAGGTTGCTTTTGATGATTAAAATAGGTTTTCATGCTTCAGATTGATTTGACAGTGTGGTAAAGGAAAAGATCTTCAAAAAAGCCATCAAGCAACCCTTGATCTCACCTCTCCCTCATTGGGACCATAAGCTAAGACCAAGACATACTTGCTGCCACAAAAACACTGTTTTGCCTTTCAATGCAATTGCTAGTGTTAGATTTTTTAGTTGGAAAAGTTGATACAAGTTGTGCTTTCATATTTAGATCTTTTCTTGCTTGTTTCTCATAGTTGTGTTTCATTATTTTCTACCAATAAACTTATGTTCATCATGTTTCTAGTTTCTAGGTCAAAGTAGGTCAAAATAGCTAGATCTTTGGTTTTTCTAGTCTTTCTTCGATCAATCTTGAGAAATAGTGTGTATAGCATCTGTAATACCTCTTTGCCTACCCTTACCCCATAAATGAAACCTAATTCATCCTCTAACTTAGATTTGTGCCTTTCATTTTCCACATTCTCTCACTTTGCCCTAATTCCCATTCTTGTGCATCATTGCTCCCTCCATCCTCGAACAAATCCAATCACTCCTTAGCTCCATTCTCCAGGTCCTAGACCCCTTAACATCCTTATCCAGCCTCCATTTCCACTTTCCCACCATTTTTTCTCCATCAACCCTCCAAAATCCTCTTTTCGAAACATTGTGTAAAAGCTACAGTACATCCTGTAGAACCCCTCTAGACTTCTCGTAGAAGCTCATGAAAGCAGTTTCTTGAGATCCGATCATTGTGAAACTCTCTAGAAGGGTGTTGGGGACCCCTTAAGCCCTGTTCTCACCTTCCCAACCTCCCGCAAGCATTTCCTTTCTCGAATCAACCTATGCATAGTTAAAACACATGCATAATAATTCTACAAGATTATTCAAACGTACAAAAAGATGTTCCATTTCAGATTTCACTTCAAAAGTAGCTTAGTCACATGCATTTGACTTTCTAAAAGTCAATGGCATCCATTTCCACTACTTTCATATCTTTTCTTGCACCAGTAGGGTTAGTTGGTAAAACTAGGGTTTGTTAGGGTTTGCATTTCCTTTTTACTTTTAGTTTCTTTCTGCAAGTAGATTAGCCTCCTCTGAGTTATCTTTCATCCATCACAGTTAAAAGCTTCTTCTAAGGGCTCATAGAAGTTGGCTTAAGCTCCTAGCGGACTTTTGCCAGCTAATCAAGTGATAGTCGCGACAAGAGCTAGTACTTGTGTGTATAGCACCGTCGCTTCCAAGTTTGTTGCGAACTACTGATTGATAAAGGTAAAGAAAGGAGCCCTAGGAGTTGCAGCATTATTGCTACAATACTGGAGCCCACTAGCAACCGAGAACAGAGATCAAGAGGAATATGCACATGCTTCCAAGTATGCATGTTCATTCCAAAGTGTTGTGCACATTTTTAATAATGTGTTTGTGCTCCTATGAGAACATACAAATTCCCTTTTCTTGCTTTATTAGCAGTGATTTGGCCTCCAAGGTCATGATTCAGGGGTTGCTGAAGCTAGACACTGAAGAAATTTTGCACACTTTTAGGAATGCATTAATGCAATTGTGATACAACCATATCCATTTTTTAAGGAATCATTTTTGTGAGAGACTATTATAAATATATTTGTATTATTATCACAATAATGTTAAATTGTGTAGATATTATAGATGTATATAATTGTAACATTATTGTGATAATTCTTTGGAAAAAGAACATTATTGTGATAATATTACATAAACATTTATAGTATTTTTTCCGGAAAATAATGCTCTCAAAAATAGATATGGGCCACCATAACTACATTAGGAACACACAAGAATTCTTGACAGTAGACATATGTTGCACTAGGAAGACACAATCATTCTTGATAGCAGACACATGTTAGTGCCTAGTTTTAAGAACCCCCCAACCTTAACACTAGAGGCCAACTCAATGCTATAAAAGATAAGAAAGAGAATGTGTGTGTCCCTATAAGGGAAAAGACATTATTAGGAATGCACATGCACTCCTAGGTGTTAGAAAATGCAACTACTTGTTCATAATAATCTTTGTAATTATCTTTGTAATTATCTTATTGTATATTTCATGTAAAAATAAAAAAGAAAAAGATTTTTTATTTTTTTTAGGAGAATGGATTTCATGCTAAAAAAATATTATTTCATTAGTTAGGCATGCTCTTCATGCTTTTAGGATTGGATGAGTGAAGGACCTAACGTCCTATTTGGACCAATTGCAAAGAAAAAGGAGGAAGAATTTTTAAATAAATATTTTTGGTCACAAACTCGTCTAGATGCAAATGAGTGCTATTTGTGGAGTCTGTGTTGCCATAGAATACATGTCTATTCGCACCCCTATAGATATTATAAATAGAGGATGATTTGAGTTCATTTGGACATGCAAAAATCTAAGGATTGGTTTTCAAATTTCAGAGGAGGAGGGTCCTAGTTTGAAATGGATGAAGGGTGTGTGGAAATTTTTCCTTATCTTATCTCTTGTTGAAGATTTGTTGCTAGTCTCTTGCTGTTAATGGATTTGTTGTGCAGAAGGAGGGTTTGAATTGGAATTTAGAAGGTTGGTCATGGGTCTTCAATATCTCATTAAGCTTTCCCCTTGGAGGGTTTTTCCTTGGCTTGGAGTCTATATATTGTATTTCTTATTACTATGATATTCATGTTTTTACATTTGTTAATTTTTTTGATAAAAAGAACATAATTAAATAAATAAGAAGCCAACAAATTTCATAAAAATAGAAATCTAATTTAAATTAGAAGCCTCTTGATTTCTCAACCTAGTATTAGAGCTAAGGCTAGAAGTAAGAAGCTTGTGAATCACTCTATGTTGGCATTTTCATTGAAAGATATATGTCGCTCTGAGCTTTTATTGGATAAATTTCCCTGACATTTGGTGGTCTAGATGAAATACTCGGCGTATTCTTGTAGCTTTTAGTGCCTCTGTGATTCGTATGCCATTAAAATTATTTTGGATCTGTGGCATGGTAAATATCTATGGATCATCTTCTTTGTTTACGGTTCGATTTTATCTTTCATTGTCTCAGTTCAGATCATTTTATATGTGTACTAAAAAATGACACTAGCTCCCTATTTTATAGCAACTTCGCATGGCATTCATTTGTGGTTTCATTCATATAACAAGAAATATGTGGTTCGATAAGAGATATTAGAAGGTTCGATAAGAGATATTAGAAGCACCGAATAGTAGCATCGATGGCATCATGGCTCAATATAACATGTGGATAACATTTAATAAAGTTTTGTAGTTCGTTATTTTTCCAAGACTCGATTCATAAACATTTTTCTTGGTTTGTTATTTGTGGGTTGCACTATTACTTAAGAGAACTTTTAAGGCATTTTAAAAAATCGCTTTTTTATTTTAGTTATTTTATATTAAAATTTTAATATCAAATAACTTGTCTTAAAATATTAACTTTAAGACAAAAATAGTTTGAGATGAAAATATATTAAAACAAAAGTTTATATTTAAGACAAAAATAGTTTAAGATAAAGATAATTTAAGACGAAAATATTTTGAGACAAAACTTTATATTTAAGACAAAAGTAGTTTGAGATAACATTAAAGGCAAAACTTTATATTGCAGACAAAAAAACTTTAAGACAAAATTATTTTTAGACAAAACTTTATATCTAAGACAAAACTCTACATTTAAGATAATGACCACTTTAGATGAAACCTATTTAACACAATTAAAAATTAAGACACAAACATATCAATTGAAGGCAATATTATCTAACCACTGGAAAATTGACTCTAATAGTGCGCCCTAAGTTCGCTAGCTTGCAGGCAACTATTGCCTTGTGCTTATACAAAGGTCGTTATTTTACTTACCATTCACGTTATCTTGTATAACGACAACGGTTTGATGGGCTCTTTATTTTGTGGGTGTGGTCGAGTAAGAAGAACGTGACAACTTTTACTGAGAATATTTCTCAAACATTAATTCCTCTTCCGTCCCTTTAATATTTGTTGACACGATTAGAGACAACTTCTTTGTCGTTGCATTCGACACTGCTACACGGAGGGGGATTTTAGGACAACTTTTTAAGAGAAAATAAATATTTTGTCCTCAAATTTTCTAGCCTCAAGCTTTTCCCTTACCTATTCTAGAGTTTCTTTGTCAACCTAGCCTCATCCTACTAGTCTCTTAGCTCTTTTGTAACAAAGCAGGGGAAGGAATTTCCTTCAACCTAATTTCTTCATGGCTCTTCATAGAAAGTACAGAGATAAGAGAAGGAGATGTGGAGTATCACTATCAAACTCTTGAAAATACTTTTCATGTTCAAATCTATCCAAATGATTAAGCTGCCACTTAACAACATTGTTAATCTTGGAAGATTGAAGAAAGATCACATATCTAGATATTATAAAATTCTTATTCACTCATCATACAGATGGTAAGATTTCGAGGTATGAGTATCCAAAGAAGATACATTTGTGACAACTTGCACTGAGTTTTTTTATTTTTTCCTTAGGTATGAAGACATAACACAAGGAACAAAAAACCTTGATATTCCTCACCCAAGGAATGTGGCCATACCACCTTTCATAAGGAGAGTTGTTTCTAATAGCAATAGATGGAAAACTATTATTTATATACACAACACATAAAACAAAATCATCCCAAAACCTTGTGAACTTAACATGTGAACTATGCCAAGTTCATAGTCAAGGTAAGACATTCCAGTAAACTATGTATTGAAAAATGCAACAAGAAATTCTCAATTTGATTTTCCCTTGATTAAAGAAAATAATTGAATTTCCACATCAACGGACAACTTGGATGATGTTCACTTGCATGAAATGGCTTGTGTCACCTATTTTACTCAATAAATTTCGATTTGGAGGAGTTAGAGTTCAGTTTTGCATATGTGATTGATAATTTGTATCAATAAGGGTCAGTTATCTCAAGTTATTGTCAGTTGAACTAGCTCTAACCTTTGGAGGAACTAGTGAGACTTCACTGAAACTCAGTGATCATTCAGTTAACTGATCAATGAACCCAAAATAGTTGGGGCATGGAAAGAGGTTGAGTTCCATAAGATTGGTGGAGATCCCAAGGCATTTTGAATTTCTTGTAGCTCACATAGTTGCAAGAACTTACTATAACCATAGTGGAGGAAGTAGCTTGTGTAGGAGTTTATTGTGAAATTTGAGAGGGAATGATTGTTAGTAGTATTAATAGCCTACCAGAAATTTGTTTTGCACCACACTTCAATGTTTTGGGCAAGGTTTTTGAGGGTGGATGAGTTTTTTCTGATGAATTTTGGTCAAGCACGTCCTCACAAAGTATCTTGGGAGGTCTTTAATATTTCATTACCTGCACGTCCTCACTAAATATGTTTTCGGTTGTATGTACTAGTTCCTTTCAAATTTCTCTTTGTCAAGGCTTAACTACTTATGATCTTACATGCTCACAATAGCCTGACAATTTATGGCACTCTTTGAATCATAATTCCTGAAAAGAAACAACAAAACAACTTGAGAAGAAGATGAGAAGGGCATACTCTTATTGGAACTAGCCTAGAACTATTGGAATTGGTTGGTCCCAATGGTTTTAGAGTTCCACTACTCTAGTTTGGTGTTTTAGATTAGCTAAGGCTAGTCTTATATTGAACTAACCTTCAAACACCAAAGTGACTAGTTCTCTACTAAACTAACCAATTATTAAGAATGTAGCGCAACATAGCTAATGACCACCATCTATTAATTTTTTAATAAAAAATAAAAAGGGAAAAAATATCTTAACCTCAGGGCCCTACAAAACCTAACCCTAGTAATTAATGGTAATATTTAAATTTTAAAGTTAAAGTAAAAGTTGACATTCTCCTTATCTTTCCTTTTTGAAAAGGAAAGATAAGGATAATGTCAAATTTTACTTAAATTTTGAATATTAACATTAATTGTTTAGGGTTGTTTCAAAGTGGTTCCAACTTCATTCAATTTTGAGAAAGTCAAATTCTAGATCCCATTCAAAACTCAGTGTTGATTGTTTGAATGCTTCTTTGTAATGAGTCCTAGACTTTGACTTCTAATTTTCCACGTGCATTTATTTCATAATCATATCCCCTGTGATACTTTGAAGCATAAGTTGATCTATAATCCATTGCAGGCACTTGACTTAGCCTCCGGAACCATTAGCTACCCCTCCCAAGTTTCTCCTCAACATTGAAATTCTATTTGCAAGTAGGTATTCATTTTATACAATAGATAATTTTTTCCATTGTGATAGTCCAACAACATCCCTGCTAGCATATGTGTGACAATATATCTCATTTTTACTATCTACCTTATAAACACTATTAGATATTGTGTCTCTAATCTAAAAGAGGAAGAATGAGAAAGGGCCTTCTTAGCCCTCTTCTCAACCCACAATATTTTTAGCTTCTCTCTTGTGCTTACACTCTAGTCTTCTCATAGCTTTAGAATGGGGAATCTTAAACACAGTCTCATGATGTGCATTCAGAGAAGCATAATTCATCCTTTCTTTGCATCAAATTAGCCCCCTAGCATTCCATTTATCTTTACATGCAAGCATATATTTTACTTGTGGAGGAGTGTTAAGCTTCCCATCCCTATTCCGCCTCCCTCTCCTACCCTCATCAACCTAATAAGCTGAATTTAACCAATCTCATTGTATCCGAGATAAACAACCCATCCAACTGGGTAGATTGAGTTGAATCCCTTTTAGAAACTAAATCGACCCCTCCAAAATGATATGTCCCTCTCCAACAACATCATCATGCTGTCTTCGAGATCTATCATTCCCATCATCACCATAAATTTCCCAGTCCTTCACTTCGATATTTGGTAACGTCATCATTCGGATCACTTATACTTTTTGGCACTGTTGCTTGTGTTATGATTTCCTTTAATGGCAATATCTCCCTAGTAGGCATGAGTAACCAAATTCATGTTCTTATTGAACTCTTGTGTTAACATACTTAATATTCATTTTGACCTATTCAGTTTCAAATTATAGTGTGGTTGATTTTTTCATTGGCTACCAGCATTTACCAAGTGGTTATTGATAATCATAGTTAGTTTAGAGTTAATATTGGACTTTGCCTTGAAAACCAAGCCCCAAGAATATGCAATCATCATGGAACATTTCAGATCTCATACTTTCCTACAAAGGAATACACTATTTTCATTCATTAAGAAAACTTATATGAGAAAGAACCATGCGGTTATACTTTTCAATATTTTCACCTACATTTGCAATCTATCATTTTCTTATTGAATTGGAAAGTTGGGTTTTTGGGATTTTCAAATTAAATTTCTACAATGGTGGTGTTCATCTCACATTTTGGTGTCCTTATAAAATCTTGTTTGGTATGTGTAAAATTAGCATTGGTGCATATTTTAGTGGTATAATTTTTAAAGATATGAAAATTCTATATTGATTTAAGACATCCAATGTCAATATCTACATGATACCTTTTCTTGACATTCCATTCATAAATTTGAAATTTGTAACAAGTATAAATTTTACTAATTAATTATTATATTGATTATTACAAAATTGAAGACAAAGGAAGAATAATATATAATGTAGGTTTATGTGAATAGAAAAGGTTAAGGCACAAAAATAATTATATAATGATAGGTGGACCATAGGGGTTGGGTTCCTTACCATCAATTTATCTATATAAGGAGGAAGAAGAAGGAGAACATGGAATCACTTTTGCTTGTGTAATTGAGGACAAGGCTAAGAAGATACAACATAGTAATGGATTGATGGCTCATGTGTGACTTCCTTTTGAAATATCTGGAGCAATAAGGTCTATGACTAGGTGAAGAGTAGAATATCTTTTTCAATAATCAATCTTGAGTGAATAGAATGTCATGTCTACATAGACCCTTGCGAGAGTACTCTATTATAGGTGACGATAGAGTAAATAATTTCCCCATTGGAAGTAATTAAACTTTTATCATGGTATAATTTAATTATAAATATTTAAAATACGAGATATTTACACTCAATTTTATAAAGGGTTGTGGGCTTCTTAATATTTTTGCTGGAATTTCAAATATTGAGATAGAAATTTGTAATGAGAATATAATGACCCCAATTCCTTGTGAATGCTATAAGTATCTACTATCTGTATTTTTTCCAAATCTAATAGAAATATGATTAACTTTGTTTTCCTAATGAAAAAACACACAAATATATTATATTATATAATATCTTTTGTTATTTTTAACAAAATTATTATCAACCGTGGTTTATTTAGAAAAAAAGTATATTAAACTATATAATGAATTATTAAATTGATAACTATTTAATATGGGTTGACTTTTAGTGATGTTTCTATGGATCATCTTATGATGTTGTGGACTATTTTGAAGTGACGTCACTAGTAAGTCAAGTTTCCATGTCTCCTTCTGATGTTTATACAAAATAAACTAGAGAATGGATGCGAATATTTAATTCATGATACTAAAAATGGGATGACAAATTATCTTAAGTTTACACAATATATTGACAACATATCTATGTGAGAAGTACTAGATTATAGGGATTGCATTAACCAAGACTTTTCAATATATGAAAATATTAGGCTTTAAGATTTCATGTGTTGTAGTGATGGATGCATTAAAGAGGGACAATGAAATTAACTCAAACTGCTAGAATGGGATATTGATGGGTGGAGGTTAAGTTGTACTTATTATGGGAGCCTCATCTTTAGTATCTCCTTCATCTATCTATTCTCATTAGGTGATGGAATCTTTTCACAAAACTATTATGAGCATTAAAATTTATTCATTACATAGTCATATTGTTTCATTAATAGAATTATGTTTCTTGATAAAACAAGTAGAAAAAATCCTATTGGTGTGTTAGATTAAAAATAAATTTTCCTTCGCCTAATATTGTTTTCTAACTTGGGGAGGTGGAGGATTTTAAGGATGGCATATTATGTTCTTCTAAGAAATGTGAGTAGGCCTCGATGAAGTTTAGGGCCTCAATGAAGAAACATGGTGAAAGGGATAGTTGTTCGGTAAAATCTATTGATATTTCTGTCAGGATCTCAGATGGTGCCTCCTACCTAACCTAGTCACACCTAACCTAGTCATAGTAAAACAAAATTAAACTTTGAAGTTCCACTTTAATTCTTCCTACTAAGTTTTTACCACAATCTTAAGGAACCTTGGTAAAATAAATCTATTGATGATTAGTCGGGACATTCTAGTGTAATAATACTTGTGCATACCATAGAGTACATAACTCCATATCAATAACTAACATTGTGTATCTATGTGGATGATATTTTGGTTATGAATGGCATAGTATCTTGGTAAAAATATGTTTGGATCCATATGACCATGGTGATAATATTTAAAAGAATCCTCATGTCTATTCATCAATTTCATGTGTGATTAATTGGGACCCAACATGCACACTTGTACCTAGGATATAAGATTATGTAATCCTTTCTTAGATAACTTCATTGTCAACATTGAAGGAAACATTTATACCCCAAGAGATGAACAGGGTGCATACTTCTTGAAATTCCCACACAGAAGGAGACACCACTAGCCCCAAGTAAACCTTCATTCCCCATGATGCCGAGTACATGAAATACATAAAAACAACTAATTACCATGAGCCAGAAATATGCACCTCACCTAAAGTGGCCACCCACGAGCCACATTAACTAGAGCTTGAGATTTTCAGCCCAATGGCTCCACTGAGCAACAAAGAAGCCTACAAATGGACTAAAGAGGACCACTACTACTCATTTTTTCCAGAAAAAAACTAGTTTCCACCCGACCTACACTAAAACTACACAAGATGAAATAGAAATGGCATAATATCACCCTAAACAAACAACCATACCCTACTTTCCTTGCACACTCATAGTGACGAAGCCCAATTTGGAAATTAACAACAAAACACACCCGAAAGCAGGGGAGGAAATAGTGATGTCGATGTCATCCCCTCACTTAAATAGGGGAACCTCTACAACTTCCGCTTCTTCCAACAATTTCAACACGATAGACACCAGTACCCACACATATGCAGAATTCCCAACGAACACCCCTGCCACCCTAAATAATCTTTAAACACTTGCCACCACACTAAAGACCCAAAGTGACATGAAACATCACATGCGATAATTTACTCTTTCCCATACTCAATGTTTTATGGGAGGGAAGGGAGGTTAGCAAACCCCCCTGAGGCCACATGCCTAAAATGAATGTCGAGGTGTTCCCTCAGGAACTCCATCCACTTCCCCTATCACCCCCATCGAGGAGGCGTATTTGAAGGCCAAAATCCTACTAAGAACGTCAAGAGTTTCATCATGTAGGGATGGCATCAATCCCTAATGAGTTTGTGGTCCTAATGATTACTACCCCAGTTTGCTAACTTTTCTATTACTTTTTTTCCCTCCTAGTCAATATGCTACGTGATTAAATATTCAAAATAATATATCCTTGAGAGAATATGTTTACCAATAAGTTCCAGCCTCCAACTCTTTATCACTCACTTTGTGAGGGACCCATTTATCAATTTTTTCAGCATGACGATCATTATTTGAGAATCTCCCATGATCTACAACTTGTAACCCTTTATCTGATAGCATAAATGTGACCATGCTGTTCATGGTGCTGCAACATGAGGCTGCCTAAACTTTCATCACTATCCCCTTCTATTTCTGGAAGAAACCCCTGAGGATAGTCAGATCTAGGTTTCCCTTGGAGGATCCTTCGAAATTTAATTTGAGGAAGCCCCGTGGCAGGCAACTGAAAGAATTGGGAGAGGAGACTTTCATTGAACTTAGGCCTATAGGCCAAGAGGTTGAAGAGTTGAAGTTAAGATCTAGAATGAGCAAGATTTCCCTTTCCCTGTCCATCGCCTCCCAATCCTCATCTGACCAACGGGAGATTAAAATAGTTTCCTTGACATTGTTCACCAACATTTTCTAGACCTGCTTAGTCTAGATGCTCTCTAAGTGGAATACTTATCTATTTCTAATTTCGGAATGTTCCAGAGGAATGAGATGCACCACGATATATTAACAATGGGGTTCCTAAAGAGTGTCCATCATCATTGTTCTAATTTTTCCTTCAAACTATTGTCTAATTGGTCACTGGCCCTAAACAATTAAACAGGTCGGTCTGAAATCTCACGAGATTTGGAACAAATATTTAGTAAGTGGTTAGTCGATTCCTCCTCTCTTGTGCATAAGGGGCTCCAGGAGGGGCCGCAGAAGTCCTTTTTCCTAATTGTATCCCACGTAAGGATCTTTCCATGCCCGATGAGACAAAGAAAAGATGAAATCTTTGGAGAAAACTTTTAGTACCATATTTGTTTCGATAATTGGTTAGGAACATGGTTAGATGAGGTAGAAAGTGTTGAATAAGATTCTTTAAGAGATAACATATCTTTTGAAAGGTGCCCCAAATGAATCTTTATGGTTTTCTCGTATTCAGAATAGGACAGTTACATAGAATTATGCTGAGGTATTCCCAATCTAGGGGCAAGTGCCACACTAGCCAATGAATCAGAGACATCAAAAATCTCCACTTCATCAATGCATTGGATTCTTACCAAAAGTATTGAACTTTCTCCACACATGAATGGGTGGTAAAGGTTTGAATATCACATAGAATTTCCTCTAGATTAAGTCTGGGGTGTTGCATCAAGGCCTCCTCCCAAAATCTAGGTTTACTATCATTTCTGATCTCCCAAAATCCATCATCCTCATTGAGTGCCTGGTTGTCTTTAGTCCTATTTCAGATGGAGGATCCACTCGGCATGTTGATATGACCATTTAGGGGGTCTCGCCAAGCATATGTCAAATATTTAAAGGACCACACTAACTTCAATATCTCCTATCCTCCTTGTAGGCATTACCACCAAAAATTAGTGCTGAGACTTTGGGACAAAATTTCTAGATCCTTTAGTCTAAGGACACCATAGACCTTTCGCTTGCATAATTTGTCCCATGCTACCAAGGCCCATTTTATACCGATTTGTTGACCAAACCATAGGAAATTCTAAAATTTTGTTGAGATATCTATATATACTATGGGGAGCTAGAAGGGATGAGAGCTAATAAATCATGATAGATTGGAGAAAAACTTTTAGAAGAACTAATTGCCATGGAAAATTTAAGATTGGAATGATCCACCTACAGAGCTTCTTGACAATATGGCTTAACAAGTTCTTCCAATGTGAGACTTTGAAGGAGTTAGCCACCAAAGGGATGCTGAGATAAGTGCTTGGAAGAGGGCCAATTGTAAAACCAATAGATCGAGTGAGGGGACTCTCCACACAAGGGTGAGTTCTGAAAAATAAAATATTTGTCACCATTGATCAATATCTAAGATTATTGTTGGAAGTCCTCCATAATAGATCCAAATTTTCTCGTTTCCCTTTGGTTTTCCTTCCTGTAGGGTTGGATTTACAAACATCACATTGTCATCAACAAATTGTTGGTGATTGATTGGAAGTGCTTCCTGGGAGATTTTTTTTCCTTGAAGGGATCGAGACCCCAACACTTCCTTTCTAATCTTTCTTAATCCTTCTTCTACAATGATGAAAAGGAAAGGGGAGATACAGAACCCCTATCTCAGACCACGAGATCCTCTAAATGGGGATGAAGGAGTCTTGTTCACGATAATGGAGTAGAAGGGGGTTTCAATCATGGAATTAACATAGTTAATCTTTGAGGAGTAGAATCCAAAAGATTCGAAGATTGACAAAAGATAGCTCTAATTCGGGCAATCATAATCTTCTGATATATCCAATTTAATCAACATACTTGGGGATTTTTAGGTGGATAAGGAGTGAACAACTTTTTGTTTGACTAGGATGTCATCAATTATCTAATGACCCTCCACATAACCTAACATATCGAGCCAAATGATCTACTTCAAGAGAGGCTTTAGCCGCCAGACCTAAATACCTCACATACTTTTATATATCATGCTGCATAGGCTGATAGGATGGAACCTGCTAGGATGGAGGGTCGTGCCTTTCTTTGGGATCAGTATGCGAAATGTACCATTGAGCCCCACCAAATATTTTGAGATCGGCATGAGTCATCTACCAACGCGTGGATTTTTGAGCTGAGGACATGCCAACATGTTTTGAAGAACTCATAAGTGAACCCATCTAGCCATGGAGCCTTGTTCATGGGGAGAGCTTAAACTACTTCCTCCGCTTTAGCATAGGAAACCTCTGACACTAGGGTGTCATTTTGATCGTCTGAGATTAATTTTGGGATGTATTTCTTGATGTGATCAATGGAATTTCTTCTATCTATGAATGAATCTGAAAACAAGTTTTGAAAATACCCAATCAACTCATATATCATCTCTTTGTTTTGCACAAGTCTCCTTCCATCGAATCCATCTAGAGGAAAGATCTTGTTGAAATTTCTATGTTTTATCATAGTTCTAAGAAACATTTTTTTATTGTGCTCCCTCGCCTTGAGGAATTGAAACCTAGATTTTTTCCTCCACAAGATTTCCTCCTTTCATTGTTGTTCAATGTCATTTACAACCTCCACCTCTTACATAGCTAGGTCCTCTGAGCACCCTTCTTGAATGGTTCATTGTTGGATTGACTACATGCAATTTTTTAACCTTGTTTTTTCCTAATTTATATTACCAGAATATAGGTGATTCCATTCCTTCATTTTCCCTTTTAGTTCCTTCAATTTAAGTTGGAAAGTTTCCTATAAATGCCTACCCCTCACTATCATTTATTTCTACCATGCTTCCATTTTATCCATGAAATCTAACCTATCCAACCAAAAGCACTGAAATAAAAAAGGATGATTATGATGGGCCATTCTTAAATTGAACTCTAGAAAATTAGGCTAGTGGTCCAATCTAAGATAGTGAACAATCAAGGATTGGAAAAGGAGATCCTACTGAAGAATATCATCAGAATTGAGAAAATGATTGAGTCGTAAAAAAATCTACAGCTTACCTCCATGCTGACTATTCCATGTGTAGGTTCAATTCACAAACTCTGAATCCTCAATGCCTAGATCTTGAATTGTCTCTTGGAAAGATAAGGAGATTTGTTCTAGCCTTTTTGCTCCTCCCTTCTTTTCTCTGAGGCCCCTCATCAGATTTTACATACCTCAAGTTTCTTAAGAAACACATATTTTCCCTAGGTAACATGGGGCCATAAATACAAGTAAGCCATATTTTTTCACCGGAGTCGATCCACTCAAACTGACTCGAAAGGGCATTGTGGGAGTCCATAGAGTTATGGAAGGATATAAATATGGAATCCTAGAGGATTCCCAACCCATCAACACATCCCCTGGCATCTAATTCCGTAAATTCCATCGTCGGTTAGCTTTTTCTTGTCATTTCACTAACCTTTTCCCATGTTACTTTCATTTCATGAAGTATGATGATATATTTTTCTTTCTCAATCTGATCTTCCGATTACCTAAACTTACGCTTGGATTTGAGGGCTCTTATTTTCCAAGAGACTAACTTCATTTAAAAAGGGATGGGATAGAGTGATGGTAGTACTTTATGAGGATGTTGGCCTATCTTAAGTTGACAATATCACTCTTGCTTCCCAAATCACCTCACTAGTGGGTCGCCTCCCTTTCTTCCTAGAATTTGATTCAGATTCCAAGCTTCTACTACACCCATCACATTTTGAGATGGAAAGGTTTGTATAAGGGGGAAGATATAGTTGAGATTGGCACTACTATGAGTCCTTTTATTTTTGGTTGAATTGATCAAGCTAGTCTTGGGGAATTTCTACCATTCCATCATTGGCCTTGCTGCAAAGATAGGAAACCATTACCCATTCAATAGAGCCGAATTGGTACAATTTTACATCATGCTCCAAGTCACGAGAATTTAGGTGAGGACCTGTTATATTTCTTTTCTTTTTGGTTTTTCATCTAGGGACTTAAATTTACTTGGCTACTTCTTCTTATAGCTTTTTGGATCGACCAAAACCTCCATGACCTCTTGGGATGGAGGTGCCTCTACAAGCGCTACTCATTTCTCTTTCATGCTTCAATAGGATAATATGCAAAAGTGGTTACTAGGGGGAGATTAGGGGTCAACGTAGAAGGCCTCATGCATTTTGAGCTAAGCCTCATTGCGCTTGGGAAGGAGGGGCTTTGTCGAGTGGAGGATGTTACTTACAAACTTCCTGGAAGCCCTTAGGGGAGGGAGTTGGGGGGGGTGGGGGTAGCAGTAGCAGTGGCCTGGTGGCGGCAATCCCAAAACTAGTGTCCATACTCATGACAAAGACTGAATTTGAAAGGAACATGCTCATATTATAGAGGTTGAGACAAAATTTCATCCTATTAATCTATTTCTACAAATTCCAACATGACTTGGGATATATTCATGTACATGTAGATGTGGGCATAAATAGAGAACATATGATGCTGAGTGATCTATGAGTCTTGAACAAAATCGTTGATTGGTTCTAGAATGTACATTTCCCAGAAGTCCTCACACAGAGAAGATAGTCGTACCAAAATCGGAGCTGCAAGGAATTGTTCATTTTCTTGGTTATAATAGGGTTCCCAAAGGAGCATAAAGAGGCCAACACTAATAATATAAAAGGGCCCATTATCGAGAATGTGCTTCATTGCTCTAGGTATTCAGAGATGACTATGAAGAATCCTTTGGGATGGAGGCAAAGGTCAAATGGGGCTTTCAACTTCCATTTGAGTAGGATCCAATGGAGTATCTCTGCCTCTCAGGGCCAAATGCTAATGAATTGGTAAATGATGGCATGATCTTGCATGAACTGCCTATATTATTCTAGGCAATTATTGAAGATCACTACTTGGATATTTCTTGTGGCCTTAGGGAGGTATCAACCTTTCAAGCGCATTGTCCGTTGGGCTCCTAGCGCTAGCAATGCAGATTGTGTGCCTTGAGCATTTCCTATGCTTGTTGAGGAACTTGCACTCGAGTGATGGGCGTCGGTTAAAATGGATTTGAAGGAGGGGGTTGAACCGCTTCCCCAGGGAGAGTATGACATGGGACCAATGAGTCAGAACGTGACATGAGGGATAATGGTAGAGATGTGTGTGAGTAAGAAACTCAGCACTGCAAAATGTGGGCAGTGGGTCCGAACCCTTGCAAATTGTAACCCTAGCACAATGAAACCCTAGCAAAGCTCATAGCCCAACCTATTTAAACTAGAAAACATATATCTATTAAACTCTTTATATATTTATTTCATTTATATATAGAAATTAGACAGGTAAATTTAGAGAATATATATTATAATATATATTTATATATAATATAATATATATATAATATATATATATATATATATATATTAATATATTATATTATATATTATATAATATATATAATTAATTTATATAGTTTTAAAATGTTATATGTCAATCAATTTTAAATAATGATGAATTTAAAATCTCCCTAATTATTTATGATTCAGATTCTATATATTAATATATTAATACATAGCCCAATCACTTAAAAGTAGAAAACATATATCCATCACACCTTTATATATTTATATTATATATTAGAGAGATTAGACTAGGTAAATCATAGAATATTATGTTTACACGAATTATATATGTTATATGTATATATGTATATGTATATTAGATATATATATATATATATATATATATAGATATATATACATATACATATACATACATATACATATCATTTGGTTAAGTGGTTTTATTTAGATTCAATACTTATATGCAAGGTATGGAGTGGGAAAATGTCACGGCAATATTAAAAAGAGGTATAAATTAGTGTTTTATAACTCATAACTTTTCTTGTTTTAACGAAAAGGGTATTACTTTTGATATATAATTCTTTAATTTTCCAAGCCTTTTACTACATATGTTAATTGTTTTAAGAGATAGTATACATTTAGTTTAATTCAGATCTAAGAAGGAAACTCAAAAGTTTTGTGTTTAGAATGTATAGTAATAAAAAATATATATAATTTTTGTTATGTTTCTTTATTAGTCCCTGCCTGGGACTATTAGCGATCGATATCGCGTAGAATGCATATTAATTTTTTGTTTGACCATAAATATATATCTGCACCAAAATTTTAACCAAAGTTTTAGTATAAAAAAATAATATAAAATGGATTAAGTTTTTTTTATTAGTCCATAGCTTTTGGGGTCTTATTGCAAGCCTCACGCATCCCAATGCAATTTAGTTTTGGATATCCTAAAGTTTTTATTCATGCATCAATGAAAACTTTGGATATTTCGACTTTTGGTGATAGCACATAAAAGTAAACCAATCCACTTTTCAAGAAATCCCACAAATATAAAACTAATCGAACTTCACATAAATCCTATAAATATTTAAAAAGAAACTAAAGTTACTTCATTATCTACTCCCAGAACGACATAAATTTATATTACGTTATTAATTTTATGGTGACTAGAGATTTGGTTTGGAAATATAGACAATCCTAATTTCACACCATGGAGTCATGGAATCCATGCATATCACTTCATTCACAACGTGTTCTCAAGATTTGCATCCACGTAGCACCTTTAACATTACGTTTGGACATATGGCGGGATTCCATCTCCAGGATAAGAGTGCTATTTAAGAACTGGATTCGGATGTGGGATGTTTATTTTGTTGGCTTCAATGTTGTGGGAGGGTTGCGGGAGGGTTTCAGGGTTGAGGTGGTAAGTTTCATAAAGCCAGTTCACAAGCGAGTCCTCGGTGATTATTCAACCCGTCCTGTTTCATTTCTTCTCCCAACCGACAGTAACTCCTATCCAATCATCTAGTCATCCAGCCTGAAACTACAAAGTAAAGATAATAATGGCTAGCAGGGGTCTAACTGGCATCTAGGACCTCTCCACACAATAGAAGAGCGAATTCACAGTGTCATAATTAGCTTGTTGGTAAAACTTTTTTTTAAATATTTTGCAGTATTATTAATAGTAGAGTCTCACCCATCTTAATTTCTTTCATTTCCTAATTATTATTCTTTGATTTCCTAATCGTCTGATTTCCTAGTTATTTTCTAGTGTATTTATGAATTTTTTTTGTTGGCGGTGTTTTGCAGAGTGGGCATCGACTGTGTATGCAGATGTATAGGTTGGTGGCATATCGCTGCCGAGTATTCCGAACTTTACCATGCATATGCTGGAGGTATGTTGAATTGAATCCATGAATTTTGATTTTTTTTATTGGCACAAATAATGGTGGGGACTTGATGGAGATTTCGTTTTTCAGGCGGTTTTAGGATTTCTGAAGATTTTCCCGGATAGGAAGAGACCCATTTCAATCCTTCATGATGTTAGTGGAATCATAAAACTGTGCAAGTGATTATCAATTCATGCAATTAATTCCGTCCTTTCTTTTTTCGTACTTTCTTTTTTAAATCCTCAAATTGCCGATATTGTTTATTTGTATTTTTTAGAAGGGAAAAAACGCTTCTGATTTTATATTAATAAAAACTAATAAAAACAGACTTAGTTTTTCAATCTGCCTGTATTTAGATTTCTTTTCCTACTGGATCCTACTTGTTTCCAGTTCAAAATACAAAAAAAAAAAAAAAAAAAACTCTTTTAACTTACTATATGTTTGGAGTGTTCTTTTTTTACATTGCCTTGTTAATTTATTAGTATTATCCCAAAAATATTAGGCTTTCAGCATTTACTATGGTTTTTTTTGTTCATATGCTAAAAAAATTTATCATGCTTTTATTAATATTTTTTGATAGAAAGTCTACTGTTCAATTTTGTTTATCATGCTTTTATTAATACTTTTTTTATAGCAAGTCTACTGTTCAGTTTTGTTCTTTATAGATGTGATAAATATTTATAAGTTAGTATGTATTCACCAACATTTTGATGCTTTTCATCCCATTGATTAATATGGGAAGATTGAGATTATTATAAACTTTCACCTAATTTACTATTCTTTTTCATCCCTTTCCTCCTGGCCATTTTATGAGAGGATTGAAATTGTTATAACCTTTCCCCTAATTTACTATTTCTTTTGCATCTTTTTCCTCACTATTAAACCAATCAGTATTCATAATCTAATAACCTCTGCATTACTGTTTCTGCATTGTCCGCTTTCAAAAAAATTTCCAAGTTTTATTATTATATACATCCACATCATACCCAATTCGGCGAAAAAAAATCATAAATTGATTTTACTCGATATTACATTGCGAGCTCCACTTACTAACCTCTGCATTACTGTTTTTGCCTTCTCATAATTTAATAACCTCTGCATTACTGTTTCTACCTTCGCTCTCAAAAAAATTTCCAAATTTTATTATATACATCCACATCATACCCAATTCGGCGAAAAAAAATCATAAATTGATTTTACTCGATATTACATTTCGAGCTCCACTTACTTAAAATGTACTCGATATTAGATTTCACGATACTAGATTCCTCCCAGATTTTTAATCATGCTTATAGATTCGAGCGTCCCATTCAAGGTGAATAATTGATAATGGTGGATGTAGGTTTATGCGATAAGAAATTTAGAGGAAATAAGATACTTACAAATCTATAATAGTTATGTTTAAAAAATTATGTTTTTTTTTATAAATAAAGTAAAAAGTATATAATTTATCATAGGTAAATTTATCAAATTTAATTTATAATTTGTGGAGTTATCAAATTTAAATTAAAAAGAAAAATTTATAAATTGAGTAAATAGAAAATTTTGTTTTTTAAATTAGATTTTTTATTGAAATTTAGTAATTGATAACTTGAGTGTATATTTAAAAAAAATACAAATACTTAATATACTATTTCATTATGAATTTAAAATATTTGCTAATGTGGAATTGAGATGGTTTATTGTAATGTGTGCTAATGTGGAATTTAGATGGTTTATTGTAATGTGGAATAGCTTGGAATTTAACTCTATATTAAGTTTTATATCAATACAAAAATTCTTAAAACCTACTATCATATTTACCATTACAAATGTAAAACTAAGCTAATTAGTCCAATATATAATTTTATATGCAATATTTATAATTAAATAATTTTAAAATATTTTTTTATCATTTTCAATATTATAAATTATACTTTTCAATAATTTAAAATATTGTGAAAATAATATATTTGAATATATATAAAAGCTATATTACCCTATTTTTTTGGTTGAATTTTAAAGAATCAAATTTTTTGGTACCAAATAAATTCTAATTCTAATTCAAATTTAATGACTATGATCCGCATCCACCCTACTATTGGTTGCTTTCTAGGCAGTAACAAGGACTCGATCCAAGTTGCATTAACAGATTCAAGCCCCTCTTCTTAGTCTCCTTACTCCTATCATGTCTTTGGGACTTACTCCTATCATGTCTTTGGTGTTTCAATTTCTTGTTTACTTGTTTTTATCTTATGGTTGTCTTTGGTGTCTCAATTTCTTGTTTACTTGTTTTTATCTTATGACCTCAAAGGCACATATATTAGCATATGTATATTATATTTTGAATTCCTGGGTGGTTTTTTGTCTTTTGCCTCTCTTAGGTAGGGACATTTTTGGATGTGATTGGGTTTCCTTGGTGACTGGTCACTTTAGAACCTTCAATTCTTTCATATAATTTCTTGTTTTAAAAGCAATATAAATTTTATTCAGCAAAAAAAATGTACACTAGCAAAACATCATATGCAATTCTCATCAGAAAAGATAAAAATAAATAAATTTAAAATAATCATTTTTTTGCTTAAAAAAATATAACCAATCTTTAAAATAAAAATCATAATATCTGTTTATAAAATATATTTATGCAACAAATCATAATATCGGTTTATAAAATATATTTATGCACCAGTAGTTGCAGGGATGTCTACTCAGTGACTTGTGAGGGAACGAGCGATGCTTCGTTCTGCCCCTTATATGTGGAATGCTTTGCTTTTCCTCCCTATATGTAAGAGAAGATCCTCACATGGTAGGATACTCCACAGGTTCGCTTCCATTGACTTTATTCTATGGAGTTGAAATGGAGACATAGGAAGTTGAGTGAGCCAGATACCATGAGAATAATCCACAGGTTCGTTTCATTCAATGCAGTTGAAATGGAGACATGGGAAGTTGAGTGAGCCAGATAATTATAGGAAAATTAAATCTGCAATACATTTCAGAGAAGAATTAGTAAGTGAATTCAATTTACTATTTATAGCAGAATTAGTAAATCGATTCTATTTACTTTCTCTATATGTGTATCTATTTGTTTTTTCTGTGTGCTTAATAAATAATTATTCATTTACCCATTTTAGCGTTTCGTATTGAAGATGATTTGAAGATGATTAGCATCGTTGACAA
>APFE031011926.1:28881-39580 GCA_000404065.3 Pinus taeda | reverse complement strand
ATAGAAAATTTTGTTTTTTAAATTAGATTTTTTTATTGAAATTTAGTAATTGATAACTTGAGTGTATATTTAAAAAAAATACAAATACTTAATATACTATTTCATTATGAATTTAAAATGCTTGGTAATGTGGAATTTAGATGGTTTATTGTAATGTGTGCTAATGTGGAATTTAGATGGTTTATTGTAATGTGGAATAGCTTGGAAATTAACTCTATATTAAGTTTTATATCAATACAAAAATTCTTAAAACATACTATCATATTTACCATTAGAAATGTAAAACTAACCTAATTAGTCCAATATATAATTTTATATGCAATATTTATAATTAAATAATTTAAAATATTTTTTTATCATTTTCAATATTATAAATTATACTTTTCAATAATTTAAAATATTGGGAAAATAATATATTTGAATATATATAAAAGCTATATTACCCTATTTTTTTTGGTTCAATTTTAAATAATCAAATTTTTTGGTACCAAATAAATTCTAATTCTGATTCAAATTTAATGACTATGATCAGCATCCACACTACTACTGGTTGCTTCCTAGGCAGTAACAAATACTCGATCCAAGTTGCACTAACAGATTCAAGCCCCTCTTCTTAGTCTCCTTACTCCTATCATGTATTTGGGACTTACTCCTATCATGTCTTCCTACTATCATATTTACCATTAGAAATGTAAAACTAAGCTAATTAGTCCAATATATAATTTATATGCAATATTTATAATTAAATAATTTTAAAATATTTTTATCATTTTCAATATTATAAATTATACTTTTCAGTAATTTAAAATATTGGGAAAATAATATATTTTAATATATATAAAATCTATATTACCCTATTTTTTTTGGTTGAATTTTAAATAATCAAATTTTTTGGTACTAAATAAATTCTAATTCTGATTCAAATTTAATGACTATGATCAGCATCCACCCTACTACTGGTTGCTTGCTTCCTAGGCAGTAACAAAGACTCGATCCAAGTTGCATTAATAGATTCAAGCCCCTCTTCTTAGTCTCCTTACTCCTATCATGTCTTTGGGACTTACTCCTATCATGTCTTTGGTGTCTCAATTTCTTGTTTACTTGTTTTTATCTTATGGCCTCAAAGGCTCAAAGGCACATATATTAGCATATGTATATTATATTTTGAATTCCTGGGTGGTTTTTTGTCTTTTGCCTCTCTTAAGTAGGGACATTTTTGGATGTGGTTGGGTTTCCTTGGTGACTGGTCACTCTAAAACCTTCAATTCTTTCATATAATTTCTTGTTTTAAAAGCAATATAAATTTTATTAAGCAAAAAAAATGTACACTAGCAAAACATCATATGCAATTCTCATCAGAAAAGATAAAAATAAATAAATTTAAAATAATCATTTTTTTGCTAAAAAAAATTAACCAATCTTTAAAATAAAAATCATAATATCTGTTTATAAAATATATTTATGCACTAGTAGTTGCAAGGATGTCTACTCAGTCACTTGCTGAGGGAATGAGCGATGCTTCGTTCTACCCCTTATATGTGGAATGCTTTGTTTCGCCTCCCTATATGTAAGAGAAGATCCTCGCATGGTAGAATACTCCACAGGTTCACTTCCATTGACTTTATTCTATGGAGTTGAAATGGAGACATGTATGGAGTTGAAATGGAGACATGGGAAGTTGAGTGAGCCAGATACCATGAGAATAATCCACCAGGTTCGCTTCATTCAATCCAGTTGAAATGGAGACATGGGAAGTTGAGTGAGCCACATAATTATAGGAAAATTAAATCTGCAATACATTTCAGAGCAGAATTAGTAAGTGAATTCAATTTACTATTCCTAGCAGAATTAGTAAGTCAATTCTATTTACTTTCTCTATATGTTTATCTATTTGTCTTTTTCTGTGTGCCTAATAAATAATTATTCATTTACCCATTTTAGCGTTTCGTCTGATTAGCATCGTTGACAAGAAAAACCCAAAGAAATATTCCAGATTTAACGGTCGGTATTGCAAAAAAACCCTCATATTCCAGTTTTTTTTCCGAATCTCTTATGGCAAAATTAATGACCACGAAAGATCTTATACCATAACTTTTTCATTTTTGTAACTTTTTCGTTTTTGTAAACGAAGAAATATTACTTTGAAAAATTCATATTAATTTTTTTTTACTGGAAAATAAATGTATGGTAATGATTGAAGGTAGATGGTGGGAATTTTGCATCAGTTTTAAACGTGAATATAATTTTAATTTTGTGAATTATTATGATGGCTATGAATCACGTTTAAAAGTGGATAATGAAAATACAATCCGAGATACGCACTCATTAACTGCATCGTTGTGTTAACCACACTAATGTTTAAACTTATAATGATGGGACCACCACATCAAATGATGAGCCAAACTTTAAACCAACCAAGATGAGTCTTCTCATCTATAAATGAAAGAAATATGGTATGCAACTAAAGCTTTTCTTTGTGATTACATTATAAGTGGGCCATTAATGACATCTAGAAGCTCAAGATATCCCAACGTCATGAAACTTCATTACCAAGGCTTGAAAAGGTGGCAAGCCCTTTTTAACCATGAATTATATAAACACTTCATGTGATAAGGGAATTTTTGTAGGAATGAAGTGTAAATGGGACCCATTTTACACTGTCTAACAAATGCATGCCTAATATTGTAATGGTCTTTATTATATATTTCTAATTGCATTCACCATGGAACATATGAAAGAAACATCCATAAGACATAATATAGGATAGAGATTTAGAGGATGACACTTGAGAGGAAGTGTACTGCTTTAACATAATATATAATTTATTTATTTTTAAGTTCAAGTTTAATTTTTAAATATATCATGATAAATTTTTTAGCTAGTGTTTGTTTGAGATTTGAATTTTAGAATAAGAAAATATAGGTTGATTGATAAGTTATTGAGAATATATTTCCAGATAGTACATGCAACCTATTTTAAAAGGTAAATGCTTCATTTATTATCATTTTTAATAGTGTTTATATTAATATTTATTTAATATTTATTATTAAATATGAGTATAAAATTAAAAATATATATCTATTGTATATATATATATATAATTTATTATGAAAATTAGACAATATTTATTTTTTTTCGAAAAATGTCAATAAAAAAAACATTAACATTTTTTTAATATATTTATGTAGAGAGACCAAATCCTTGGAAAGTGAATATAAAATTTCCTTATTGTGTTTCTTTTACCACTCAGATTGTTCAATAGAAAGTGGGGAAGAATTTTTTTTATCGTTTTCCAAGATTTGCCTCAAAAAAGCCTTCTATTTTGTTTGTTTACTCTTACATAGAGTTGTTTGGAAATGTATTCAAATATGATCTAAGATATGTTCTCATTAAAGTGTATTAACCATATTATATAAAGTCCATTTAATCAATGTTAACTAAATCAAACCATTAAGTGTAATTTTTAATAAAGTTATTAAATGGAACTCTAAGCTATTTTACATCAAATGTCCTTAATCCACTCTCCAAGGCATAGCACATTTGTCCAAGACAAAATCAACTTTGATTTCTCAAGCCATATGACACAAACATGTGTATATCACATGGGTTTCATTCTTTTGAACCATCAAACTTATTTGTTTTTTTTTAACCTATCCGCACTTTTCGATTTTTATCTTATCAACGCCGCAAAGTTTATATGTGGTTCTTTAATCCATTTAAGATCACACCTCCCCGGTTTTTGGGAATTTGGGTACCACAAAAACTCAATTATGAAGAAGAAGGTGGAAGCACATAGCTACAAACATTTTTTCCAAGTTGACTTCCTTATCCTAATTTTGAAGTACTCTTCTTCTCGTTGTTACTTATTAGTTTCTTACCCATACCAGTTTGATCCTTTTACTCCTATACCTTAATAAAGTAGGTCCCACCACCTTTTAACAGATGATATTCACTCTCTTTTATGGGCTTCCAAACATCACACCACATGTGTCAAGTGATGCCACATCACATTCAACTTCATCAACAAAATAAACATCATTGGTGAACTAAGCTTTAAACATCTCATGATTCTCATAAATTAATTATTTTGCAACAAACTCAATGAACATAGATGTGGGTGCTCATATATTTCCATACAAAGTTCAATAACTAAAGTTGCATAAATCATATTGCATTGAGAACAACTATTGAAAAGATTTGTTACCTTTCATCCTCTTCACATGAACCTTGAGATGGAAGAGTACATTCCTCTCTCTAAGTCCTCCTAGACAATCCCCTATACAAAGTGTTATCTATTCAATACTCAATGTTCGACGAGTTAGAGCTAGTCGACCCTAATATGCACAAATTATCTATATTAAGGATGTTGGCTATGCTCTCATTGTACATTTTTGTTCAACTCCATTCTTGGGGTTCAAATTTCAAGCTTTTAGTTTGGAGTTTCAGTTACTTACATGTTGATTGATTCAGCAAGATATGAGATCAGAGACCATAGTTCCTAATTTCATGAAGGATTTACAAAGAAATTTGGGATTAAAATTTGTAGTGTTGGGGAATGCAGATGGCTATGGTAGTATTTCCATTTCTGATGCTTTTATACATTAATAGTTGGTTTAAGGTTCAAATAGTTTTCTTGTGCAAATATTCATAACCACAATTTCTAGGTTCGAAAAGCTACTTAATAGTCCAGTTGGTGTCTATCATGATGACTCAAACACTACATGAGTATGAGATTTCAAGGATGAGTTGTTGAGATACCATGTGGAAGCAAAGTAGACACAATAGTAATGCTCAACCATTAACACCATGAAACGAAGGCCTTGGTTACTTTTTCTTCTGTCTTGTTTACAGGAAATTGAAACCGTGTATATAACTTTGAAGGACAACGCCTGCAATAAGAGCTCAAAACCTTTCGCCTAATCCAAACTCATGAAAATAATAAGTAATTTTAAATTTGAAATTTTATTGAAACATTGGTTAAAGTGTACCATATGAAAAAAGTCAAAGCAATTAATATACCATCAAACATCTATCGATCGGTGGATAGAACGCTCTCTGTACTGGTCGTGCCAATTCAAGGACCTGTTTGGGAAGATGGCAATGGCTCTAAACAATTCAAAAACCAAAAATTATATCCATCCTATTCTTGAATATTTGAGAAATCTGCCATTGACTTAAAATCAGGGGTAGAGGGGTCAGCCAGCATTGGAGTTCTAGCGAATTATAGTTGAATTTCAGATGGAGACTGATGTTGCGGCTGCCCATTTCTATTAAATGAAAAAAAATCTATGAGATTTATGTAAAATATTTAACAAAGAACAAATTGAAAATAAAATGGCTTACAAATTAGATTGGAATGGGACTTCTTTTACAAGGTTCAATGTAATGTCCAACTGCTCCTGTCTTTCTGCATACCCAATGCGAAAGAAATATACATGATTTTGTAAATATACACATCCAGATTAAGATGAATCTTGAATGAAAGAGACATGTGATGAATCTTGATTGAAAAATACATCTTGTTATATTAGATTAGAATGAGAAACTCATGCATGCACATATTTATTTTAATCTTTTGGATTCTATGCATTCTTAATTTACTGAAGTCCATGCATCCAAACAAAGTACATTTTCTAGAAACATTTGAATTTTTCCGAAAATTCAACTGCAAAAATATTATTCATAAGAGTAACGTTTTACCTTGGAGATGGCGGTTTATGTGAGCTCCAAGCCCTTGTGATTGAGAAAAGTTCTTTGGATAATACATGCACTTGTAAGATTTTGCAGCGGGAGCTTCCTCCTCAATAAGTCGCTTTCCTTTATCTACATGAGAAAAAACATGCAAAACACATTATAGATTAAACTAACTACTCTAAACGGGCATTTGTAAGGACTTCAGAATTACCAGATATTTCATGGAAGGGTTGCACTATAGACCAGACTTTCCACAAATTAATAGAATGTGCAAGGAGGTAGTAAAATTAGATCTAGTTAAATTCCATTAGATCAGAATGTTACAGTTTCTCTGGCCGAAAATGAGCGCATTAATATTGCAGAAAATGACTTTTAGAAAACTATCTGCAACAGTTAAAAAATTCTCAGAGATCTTTTATATAACTCAATTCACAGTGTCATTCCTCTGCCATGTCTGACATTACTTAAAACGTTTAACAAAAATTTTTACCAGAGAAAACTCTGACAAACCTATACAGCTAATTATTTTGGAGTTGTCGAATTAATGGAATTTGTTTTCTAGAATAGCAAGTATAAATAAAGGTCATGGACAAATTTAGTAATATCTAATGGAAATCTATTAATCATTATCTTATGGATTAGTTTACTCTGAGTTTATTTCAACGAATTCATGTTAATATTTTTATTCGTTTAAATCATTGTATGATGTTTACTAATCAAATTTTCCAAAAATATCAATATTATACCAAAGCATTTCTAATAGAAAATTCAATGACAGAAAAAAAAAATTCTTAAAAAGAGGGAAGCCAATATATGTAAAGGAAAAATATATGATGAGTTTCTATACCTGGGTTTTCACTGGTGGATTGAGTAGGTGGAGCAACACTGGTAGGAGGCAATGATCTAACTGCATGGGCATTTTCATTTTCTTGTTTGAGATCATCAGATCCTTTGTATTCCTCCCCACTTTTCACTGTTTCACCCTCCATATTTCCGGCAGCGAATCACTCCTCTCAGGGAGTACTGTCTCTGAGAGCAGCTAGCAGCGCTGAAGGGCGTGGGCTGTTTGCTGAGCAAGCAGGTTCTAGTTCTCATTTGAATTCCTGCAAGACCATTAATATAACACAATGAGTACATGGCAAGATCGTTCAAATATCTTAATGGAACTTTGTAACTTTCACCAACTCAACTCAGAGAGATTCATGGAACTTTGGATAAGATTGCTGTACAGGATAGATAACTGAATAGATAAACGGTCACTCTACCTCGGTTCTCTTGACATTTATGGAGTTATCTGCATCTTGTTCTGTGGAACTGGTTATTGAAAGGGTTATTTACACTGCATGTTCAAAAAAAATCTGACTGCCTTCATTTCAGAAATTATACAAACTTCGAAGATGTCAATCCATTTTGGCCGATGCAATATTGTTTGAGATTAACAGGTAAAAATGGAGGCCATGTGCCCGGTAGGTCTGAAAGAATGTGCAATGTAAGATAATATGTACAAAGCGTGACCCCAGCAGGGACTACCGCCACGGCAGTGGCTCCCTTGTTTAAATTTGGTATTTGATTTTTATTTAGATTTAGTACTTATATTCACCCTATAGAGTGAGTAGAATATCAAGGTGGAATTTGAAAAATGTATAAATTGGTATTCCATAACTTATATATTTTTTCTCATTTAAAGAAAAATGGTGTTATTTTTATTTATAATTGTTTAATTTTCCAAATTATTTTAGTAAATGTGTTAATTTTCTTAAGAATTAGTATACATTTATTTTAATTTTATATTTATCAAATGTTAAAGAAAACACAAAATTTGTTTATAATGTAAAATAAAAAAATGATATGCACATATAGAGATTTGATTCATTTTCATATATTATGATTTTATATATATAAAATCAAATCCATGCTTACCCTATACATCGTATGTAAAATTACAAATTTTCATATTGAATAATAAACTACTAAAATATTTTAAAAATATATATATTTTTAAGTAGTTCATCTATGTAACACACACTACGAAAACCATATATAAAATCACATAAGCACTGTAATTAATTTAATTGCTTATCATATTTAATGTTGTCGTTATAAGATAAATAAATGTATTCTCAATTAATGCACAGTACATACATATCTTATCTCACTACAGTTTAACTCTCTTACATTTTTACATTGAAGTTACACCAGTTGGACTAAAGTCTCAAGAAAAATATCTAATACATACTTCCATTTCCTGTGAATTTGAGAAAGGAATAAGCTAATAGATAACTTTGGAATTTTCTGGTGGCTGTCATATCCCGAGAGACCCTCCAGGTGTACACACGCTCATTGTGCCACCTGGTGATGATCAGAGGGTTGGATGCCCTCAGCGCTATCCTTACAGTGCATGTATTTTCCATAATTTCCTATTTCTTGCTCCGACAATTTAGGGTTCTTCAAACTTTTGAGAATGAATAACATGTGTGTTCCTGTGCGAATTGACCCTAATCATGATTCGACCAGGTCATTGAGTTCCTAGAAGATCAAGTAAGAACCATTTTCCTGGCATGTTCATCTCACAATACGATTATTTAAATTTATAATCTAATGCAATGTTATGTGAAGGCATATTCTTTTTGCAAGTTGAGCAGTTTATGGCGGCTTCCTATGCCACTTATGTTTGCAGGTTAATCAATTTATGGCCATTTTCTATGCATAGGGAGTCATATAGCTAGCCCACAAGCACTGCCCTTTTACTTTGGGTTGGCACATATATCGTTTCCTCTCTAATCCTTGCTGTGAATGCCAATTTGATGATCCAGATTGTTGATGGCTAGAGCCCAAGGGTTTAAGGCCATGCTATCCTTCTACTTCAATTTTATTTACTCAGACAATTATACTGTCACTCAGACGACAAGGGTTTCCCATTATGTTTTTTTTCTTTTGAAAAATTATGAATGAACTCCTCCATTATCGGTTCCCTAGTAAATAAAATTAATTTGGGGTATAGAAATGAGCATGTTTAAGTTCAATACAATTACATAAATTTTTATTGTTCTTTACTTTCCACCGCTTGTAATTACTGAAAGGTTTGTCTCAAGTCTTTTTTTTTCTAAAGCTACTTTTGTGTACATCGAGGGTTTCATCACCTAAATGTCTTAATTACAGAGGTATGTTTTTGGTTATTATAGCACTTTGGTTTTATCTTCGTTATTGGCTTTTACAGTTAAGTGATTCACTACCATTCGGTTCTGCAGCAGCCTAAACCCTATAATTTATTACTCAATATTATGACTATTTAGTGGATTTGTTGTCATTTAGAGAAATTTTTCTTCCTTACTAAGTAACACGACTCTCCGAAGCTCTCAAGTTTAACAATCATCTATAAATTAAGGTCGATACTGTTTATTGAATTTAATGCATGTTCATTGCTTCTGAATCTTGGAGTTGTATGTTAAAATACCATATCATTACTTGTATGTTGGTGAATGCATTTACTTTCTTTCTTTTATTCTTAACAAAAATTGGCAAGAAATAAGCTATTGGATATGGGGCCCTTAATTACCTTAAGGTCATTTCAATTAAAGGCTACAGGTCCAAGACCAATCCAGTTATAGGAGAAGTTCACAGATTGTCAACTCCCAACCTCATCATTACTCATTTTTCGGAGTTGTTCAATGCCCACTAAACCATTAGATTCTAACATAAATCTATTTAATAACAATATGATTTCTACCCTTATACTTGCAACCTTAACACAATTTGATTTCTTTGTAAAGATTGTCCACAATTTTAGAACCAAAGGGTTGAACCCAACGAGAATAATTTTCACTGGCTAGCTTTTATTCCTTCACTAATAACAAATATATTAGAACTTATTGCAATTATATTTTCTAGTGACACCTTTTAATAATAAACTAGTAGCAAAGGATCAAAACTTATCTGATTTGTGCATAGCCAAACCTAGAAAATGGAATGTGAATGTGATTGTTCCTCCCTACCAATGGAATAAAAAAATATGTCAAAATTCCCCCCCTGCTTCTTTCCCAGTGCAATTGGTAATTTTACAACCTTCTCCAGCTAATTCATCCACAGACCTCTAGAACTCCCTCGGCTAGTTTGGAATTGTAGCATATATTTTAGATCTCACCAGAAAGTCTACACTGGTTCCAACCAGCTCAGGATGACCATCTTAGAAGCATTATTGTATTATTTTTCTCTTAGGTGGTAGTCCCTCTTCCCTCTTCTTGTGGCTAACCCCCTTGACGTTCATCTCTTGGATCTTTATCTCTAGGTTTCATGAAAGAAAAGCCATATCTGCCTAGGTCCCCATTCCTTCCTTTCTTTTCCACAAATTAACTTTATTTGAAAATCAACTAATATTTAACAACAGTTTCTTTAAACACATCCTTACATAACATTGCTACCTAAATTAAAGTCAAAAGTAGATGACAACAGTAATTAAAATATAACCCCCAGCCAAGACCAAGGGTATTACAATCTCATCAGTTGACTTTTTTTTTTCTTTCTGGTCTTTTTTTGTTTGGACAATATCTCATATGTTTTTTTTCGTTAAAACCATTGGTGGCTCTCTATTTGGAAATACCACTAAATCACTTGTAGCTCCTTTATTTCTCTAAACCAAAAAAATTGTCTGAAAAAAATCTAGCTACAGTACAAAAAATTAATTTAATTGTGAAAATCATTTAATATGTTCTGACACTAGGTCATTGTGCATATGCACTTGCATGGTAACAACGAGGATGCTATAGCCACCATTGTAGATAAAGCTACACTACATTGTCAAATGTTGCAAGACCTTAATTTTAACATGCACGGATCACTTTAATAACAATGTTTCAATGTTTATTTTTATTTCTGTATTTTTTAAACAACCTTTAATGTTTCATTATTTCATTTTCTTTATGAGGATTAGTAGTAATAATGCTAAGTGGAATTAAGAAATGGTATAAATTCTTTATATATAATTAAAATATATATATATTAGAATTGA